>JAJHJA010001030.1:0-97678 GCA_021202915.1 Heliconius himera
TGTGGATGAGGCGAAAAAGATATGTAGAGATTAAAGCGTTCGGCGATTCGTTCTCTCTAATTATCCCGCTAAATAAGAAACGTGAAACTATTTTTTTTTGTTAACATTTTTTCATATGGTTGATTGTTATATAAAATAGCTAGAATGTGATGTACTAGGTTCTTCTATAAGATAACTTATTTTAGGTAACTAATATTATACGTTAAATTTATAGTTAAAAATAATAATAAAATATTATGAAAAAAGTAGGAATTTTTTATTCACACACAGTGATTTATTTATTTAATTAATGAAATGTTAAGCGGAAAGAGGAGAACAGACAAGTGTTAAAACCGTGATTGTCCTTTTATTTTGGTTGACCTCATACATGTTAAAAAAGCATATGATAAAATTAAAAAAAGAAAGAGGCAACACAAGTAAATAAAACTAAAAAACATGTCTTTGCACCTAGTGATATATGAAAATTTGATGAGCCTAAAGTTGATTGATTTTCTAGTAATTTCTGAAGAGGTCTAATATTCAGGTCCTAGCTCCATCATCACACCAGCTCGTTGACACTATAATATTGTGTTGCCGCATAAGCTACGTATAACTGCCATATTTTTGAATTATTACAAGTGGTTCACCAGTTCGACCTAATAAAACCGTGTTAAAAAAGATTTATTTAAATTATTTCATAAGTTAGTCCACTTTGTCTCTCATTGCCTAAAATCAATTCCCAATATAGTACTTTAGTACTTTTGTCATGGCCGTTATGGTTTTTGCGAATATGTCCGATATCGTCATAATTTTATGTTATTTGTGGCCTTAGAAAAGGTAAAAAGAAATGTAATATTGTTAAAATATTTTTTTTTCCTTAAAATAGAAGGGCAATATGATAGTGTTTTTCATGTATAAACAAAGCGTGGCGTTGAGTTCCGCCACTTAACACTCAATGTCATGGTTGAGGCCAGTCGTGGCGGGGCCAGCCACACAGGATGTGGGTTCGTTCTGGCAAAGCGTTAAGTTGCATCATTCAACACGCAATGTCTCCAGAATGCGCAGGGAAAATAGGTTCCAGGTTCAAACCAGGTTCCCAGATTCTCTTTGCCTGTGGGATTCAATGTGAAGCAAAAAAAAAACACACACTGAATGTCTCGAAAATTGAATGGAAAGTGGTGTCTTACCAATAAGTTATAAGTATCTCTGACTACATATATCGCTAAATGGAAAAAACAGTGAAGCTGTCCTTGTTAAAACAAGGACAGCTTCACTGTACCTCCAAAGGAAAAAAGACGAAACCCTTATAGGATCACTTTGTTGTCCGTCTGTGAAGACCAGACATTTATCTCGAGATCGCGATCAGGCTAAAATTAATATGAAATGTTCATAGACCTAAGTTCCTTGAAGAATAAAAAAAATCAAGCTTCTAAATTAACGCAATCAAAAGACACGATGCATCGTTTTACTGCATTTTGTATGAACTGCGTAATCAAAACCTATATGGGTGAGCACTTACAATAATTAACGAAATGAAAGAAAGAATCTCAAAAGTGAAAATTTATAAATATTTCATAGAAAAAAAAACATTACAAACTTATTATTACCAATAGTTGGGGACCTAAGCCCGTAAACTTAAGTTTGCATGTAAAAGCTTACAGTACAAATAAAGGCAAAAAGCGGAATATGGAAATTTTATATTTATATTATAGATAAAAACTATTACAAACTTATAATTACAGTCCATGTCATACAAAATGAGTACATACGCTCGCAAACTTAAATTTTGTAAACTTTTTTTAAATTGTAAGTACTTCTCTTTGAGCTACTAATCCTGAAATTGATATGAAAGCCTAGGTGGGCGAGTCCGACTCGCACTTGACCAAGTCTTATTGTAAACCTCGCCGGTATTATTAATTAGGTTCTTTTAAAACAAAATAAATTCTCTAGAAGTAGAACTACGTAAACATTTGTTTATATCGTAGAAAAATTCCACACAATGGTCTGTACTCCCATCCATATGCTCGTATGCACTCGAAGAATCGTAATTAACATTATTGTATGTATATAATTGAATATTGCGTGGCTATGATGTATGTACTATGAATAATTTTAATAAGACGATGCACCACAAGATGCTTTGCTGCTTACAGGATATATATGATTATTTTGGAATTTCTTCTTATTTGTATATTTTTTTAAATAAAAAATTATGAAAATAAGAAAAATAAAACATAAGAAGAAATTACTGTATCCTGCACACAGCGGGTAGGCACAGGAAACCCAGTGCTTATACATTCTGTTACCGATTTTCCTTTTAATCTTCGGGACATTGCGAGAAGAGTGGCCGAACTGAACGCCGTGTCTGATCTTTTTACCAGGGCAAACAAATAAAAAGAATTCATTTCTCCGAGTGCAAGTCGAACCCACAACTATCGCGTTTATCATAGACGCGATGTACTAATTATTATTTTATAATTTGTCTTTTGCAATCGATTTTGTTTTATTTATTTAGAAAACGTATAAAAATTTGAACGTACCGGGACTCGAATCCGCGCCTCCTGGAAAGCGACCAGGCGCTGTGACCACTAAGCCATACGTTTTCATCAAGCTACGTCGAAATTTTTATACGCTTATTACAATTTATTTATGTTGTTAGTATCTCTGTAGGGAGATCTTGTTTTACTTTATCATCATCCGCCACCGAACCATCAAACTTAAGCTCTAGGTTAATACATTACCTACAGGTGACCTGTGAATATGTTACCCATAGTTTACCCTGTCAACAAATCACGCGGTTGACTGGGCAAACACATTATACACCCCATTTTAATAGCCCCATATCGCTAATTCGTGATCAAGCTCGTGTGAAACGACCCTTAACTACTGATGCGTGAAAATACATCTGCCCCCGAAACAGTATTTAAGAATTGCATTTGTAAATATTATTATATATAAGTGTAGTATTTAAATTTAAATGTTTTCATCTAAATTATTTATTACAGCTTCACGCTGTATCCTGCACTTAGCAGGGTAGGCATAGGGAAACTCATGTTAAGACACTTCGTTCCCCACTTGCCATCCGAAGCATTCCGTATTGAGTGATGGAGCTCATGGTGGATGGAGTATAGTTTGTACCACTGCGTCACGAAGACCTCTGTTGGTTTTGGTTATTATATTTTTGTCAAAAGCAGTCTAGACATTTCTAAGTAAAAAAATTACATTGCAACCCATAACTAAACAATAATATGTAGAGACAAAGCGCGGCGTTGAGTTCCACCACTCAACACGCAATGCCTCCAGAATTCGGCGGAAAATGAGGAAGGGAGTGTCTTGACACTAGGTTTCCTCTGCCCCGCTTTGTGAGTGAAGCTGATAAAACATTTCATTCAGTTTCCGGCCTTAACCTGCATACAGCATAGAAGGCAAAAAGGCGGAACTCAACGCCGCACTGTCTTTTAATTGGTAATGAAAACGATTTATTCGTCTGAGTTGTAATCGCATCCCTATCGACGCGATTCACATTTCACAAACATTTCGTTGCAAATCGAACCTACAACCACCACATCACGACAACGTTATGTAAAAATTATAAAATTATCTAATTACAAGTTATTTCAGTTTTACTTGATCTCATGTTGCATCTTCAGGCGTTCACCTGCCTTTCTCTTGCATACTTCAGTTATTAATGTTATAGTTTCATTTGGAATTTGCGTATTTAGTTTAATGTCCATTTTGTTATATTTTAGCAAAAGTATTGAAAATTTTCGTTATATTTAATTAGATAAGGTGCAGAGCTGAGTTCCGCAACTCAATCGAGAATGTCATGAAAATTATTCGATACATGAGGAAAGGAGTGTCTTAATACTAATTTCTATTCAAAATATTTTAAAATTCATTCATTTTAAAATTAATTATTTACTACAACAGTTGCAGCGCATCTAACTATAAACGCGGCGATTATAGGTTAGATTCCCACTCGAGGGAATTAGTTTTTTTCCTCATCCTACAAATAAGACAAAGCGCAGCATTGAGGTCCGCCACTCAGCACGCAAAGTCTCAAAAATTGGGCGGTACGTGGGGGTCGGAGTGTCTTATCACTACGTTCCCTCGTACTATGTGAACAAAAGAATAAAGCTGAAACTGATTTCTTATCTATAATACCAATTTGAGGCCAGTCGTGGTGCAGCGGCCCGAGGTGTGACTGTAAAACCAACTGGTTGTGGGTTCGATCCCCACTCGAGGAGATGAAATATTCACTTAAATTTATATTCCATTTCTTCGCTCTGGTGTCGAGGTTAAGCGCGGCGTTGAGTTCTGCCACTCAACACGCAATGCCTCCAGAATTCGGCAGAAAGTGGGGAACGGAGTGTCTTAACACTAAGTCCCCTCTGCCTACCCTGCAGTGTGCGGGATACAGCGTGAAGCTGATAAAAAATAAAAATACCAATTTTCATACTTCACCCGCAACATTTTCCTTCTGAAAGTACGTGACGCAATTACACGTAACAATTGTAACTGTAGTTTCTAACGTTCACTATCGGTGCGGCACGCGTGAACGCACCATTTAATATTTATTTTTGTAATACTATTATAAAACATTATTAGTTATATTATATAATATTAGTTAAGTTTAGTTGTTTTTTTGTTTGTGTGTTTGTTTGTCCTTTTTATTATTTTGTAGTGTATTAGAGAGATTGTTGATTTTGGTTCGGTTTTTTTAAGTATATTAATTAGGTAAGTAATGTGTGTGTGTGTGTGTTTTTTTTTTAATATGAATACAATTTTGCCATTTTTTATAATAGGCCTAGTGATTTAAGTTACTGCCATTCAGTATCTGTCCAACTTAAGGGTATACTTTCTAGACGACGCAACTAAACACCGTAATATATTTAAATAAAATTGATTAATTAATCATTTAATAAAGAAATAATTATACAAATAATAATTAATCAATTAATTAATAAAGAATTATACAAAAAATAATCAATTAATTAATTACGGATACTAATAGTAGTAAATTACTAAGGCAAGTCGAACTTAGGTGAGGTCAGTCGTGGTGCAGAGGGACAAAGTGTTACTGTAAGCGTGACAGATTGTGGATTCGATTCCCACTCGAGGAAATATAATATTTAATATTTACATTTCTTCGCTCTGGTGTCAAGGCAAAGCGCGGCGTTGATATCCGTCTCTCAAGACGCAATGCCTCTAGAATTCGGCGGAAATTGGGAAACGAAGTGTCTTAAAACTAAGTTCCCCCTGCCTGCTGTGTGCGGGATACAACGTGAAGCTGATTTAAATAAATACTAACTCGAATGGGAATTAAATTCATCCACTCAAACGTTCACAATTAGTTGTTTTACTACTAAATCACTATGGTGTCTAAATGTATGAAATTTTACTTTAAAAAATGTTTAATTGGTATTAGAAAACGTCGCGAACACGAAAACCAATTATTTATTAGTTTTTAATTACCACGTTGCGTGTTTTTTCTTTCGGATTCCTTTTACACAGTATTATCTTGAAAATAATAATAATACTTCTTTCCATGCTTTACATAAATAAATAAATAATAGAAAGCTGACATATACATATTATAGGTTACAATATTTATAAGAATTAGTTAAAAAAAGGCCAGCATTTGACTGTAAACGTCATTGTTTGATCCTTACTAAGAGGCATAATTATTTTCTAAAATGAATTTACTTCTTTCCGGCGTTGAGTTCCGCCACTTTTTATTAACATTGATATTGCATTGTTATAGGTCCGGGACTTATAGACGAGTTGGAGGCGTGCATGGCCTCCGTCGGCGATGGATGCTATCCGCCGCAACCCATCGACGCACGCTGTATTGGGTAAGATAGCTTAAATTTGGGTTTATGACTTAGGAAATTGAGCAAAAGCTTGTCCTGATTTAGAAAGAAATGAATGGGTTCGTAATGTAATTGAATATTTATTAGCTTAAGGATTTTTCTTGAAGATCTTGAACAAGTTATTTGAGTAAAAACCATAACCATTGCTTAGACTCATTAGCAATTAAATCAATAAGATATTAATTTGAAAACTTAATATTTTTATCCAGGGGTCACCAATTACCAGAAAGTCCACCAGATTCGGGCTCGGAAAACCCATATAGTCCAGACACTCAAGTCTCCCACACAATTGCTGTATCACAAACTGTATTAGGAACTGATTACATGTTAGTCCCGGACCATATCACATCACATGAACTACTACAACAAAATGGTGACTATATCTATGAAGAGTTGAAAACAGATAACATAAACCATGAAGTCTTGAGAAGTAATCTCAATGATGTAGTAGTATTACCACAAGATCCTAGTATTGTAGAATTAGGATTAAGATCAGTTCGCCATGATTTGGGCTTATCTGATCCAATTTCTTATCAAAATCGATATAATCAAATGAGGATAGATTTGCCGGAATTAGAGCAAGGGATGATAAACCCTCAATTGGTAGCTCTAGGACATGAAACTTTGACACCAGTGTACACAAATCTACAGGAGCCCAGTAGTAAGAAGAGAAAACATTCACAGGATATCAATTCTCAAGTGAAATGTGAGCCAGGTAAAATTGATTTTTTAAAATACTAAGAGTCTATTGTAGTCTAGTTTAAATTAATACGAAAATACTAATTAAATTATAGTTTTTGTTCAGGTATATTATAGAATGTTATTACAAAAATGTAAATTATATATGAATTTAAACTCTGCAATTTCTTACTTGACAGTCAAAAATAGCCCATGAGCTACAAAGAAAGGACGAACGAACTAAAAATATTACATAAATTAAGTCTTAAGTAACCAAAATATTTTAATTTCTAGCGGCCTTATCACCAGAAAGTGTAGTCGTGCGCCCACCACCCTCAGTGGACGGTTCGGAGGCGGGTGACGACGCTCCTCTGCAGTGTATCAGATTTTCACACTTCCAGCAAAATACTTGGCATTCGTTGTATGATTGTAATTTAAAGCCCTTGTAAGTATTATTAAATTCTGTACATGTACACAACAATATTTTTCTACTGACAAACAACGCTAAAACAACGCGCCAATAGAATGTTGAAATTCGGCACGTCCAAGAACTCTGAAATTATTGAAATATCATTACTCCAAAGTCATTGGGGAGGTGTAAGGGAGCACATACAGCACGCATAAGAGCAGGGTAGGAGGGAACCTAGTGCGACAACTCTGTATTGTCCATTTTCACTCAGGGAAGATTTACTAAAATCTTCAAAAACCGGCATTCTAGGTTTTATAGTTCATACAACGAAGTTTCCGGCGGCCACTTTTAAATACATATATACACACGTGGCTTTTATGTAGCCTTATTCATGGTGGTACAAACGGCAGTATCTTGTTCCCGATTTTTATGATTTCCTTTTGAGAAAGTCCTTTTAATGTTGATGATGATTTTATAGATAATGGTACGGAACGCTTTGTACGCGAATCCGTATCGCCTTTGGCCGATTTATAATTTATTTAGCTTCTGATTATAAAAGTTTTTTTATTATTTTGTAAATATAAATAAGCATAAATAATAAACAGCAATAATTGCTTAGACGAAAATATTTAAAGCAATTATATTTCAGACCAACACCATCCTACGTAGTGGGCGCAGACAAAGGCTTCAATTTCTCCCAAATTGACGAAGCGTTTGTATGTCAAAAGAAGAACCATTTCCAAGTGACGTGTCAAATACAGATACAAGGTGATGCACATTATGTGAAAACCAATGAGGGGTTTAAGAAGATTAATAATTTCTGTCTACATTTTTATGGAGTTAAGGTATGTTCATATTTAAGTATTTTTTTAGCTGTATCCCGTACATAATGGGATTGGCAGTCAGAGGGTGCGCCGCAATTTATTAGGCTTATTACACAAAATTTGATACATATAAACTGAGGCATGTTTATTATAAATGAAAGGTGAAAACAGGTAAAAGAGGTATTTTGGTAAGCCTTTTGTGTAACGGATAAAAAATATAAATATAACAAAAAATAATAGTCCTGGGTCTAAAACTAATATTAAATTTACCCTCGAAATATCCAGTAGATACATCACAGACACGACCATCCATTACATTTGAATGTATATTTAAAAGTTCAAATTTCAGGCAGAAGATCCAAGTCAGGAAGTGAGAATTGAGCAAAGTCAGTCAGACAGAACCAAGAAGCCGTTTCATCCTGTGCCGTAAGTGTTTCTCCAATTGTATGATTGTTTATAACTAAAAAGGTCTTCTTTTAAGTAAATAACTTTTTGTTAATTTCTGATAGGCTTAGTAATTATTATGGATTTTGATCACATTGGACCATTGATTTGATTGACCATTTACCATCTGTACCTGGGATTCTCAGACTTTTTAGATCGTACCCCCTTGAAAATAACATCTTTTGTACACCATCTTATAACAGTCAAAAGCCCATCCTGTAATATTACTATAATAACATCGTTTAAATTGAAATCAAACTACGCCTCCTCAAGGAGACTCGCCTTACAGTTTGGGAACCTCTGATCTATACACAAATTATAAAGCTGAAGAGTTGTTTCATTGAATGCGCTAGTCTCAGGAACTACTGATTCGAATAGCACACATTAGTTACACCCTTCTTTGATATTACTCTGGAAGGGTAATCCGTCCATGGTGAATATCTAGTAGCTCTGACTCTCTTTAACCTAAATTTCACCTACAGCATAGAAGTACGTCGAGAAGGCGCCAAAATAACAGTAGGAAGACTCCACTTTGCGGAAACAACGAACAACAACATGAGGAAGAAAGGTCGCCCCAACCCCGACCAGAGGCACTTTCAGCTGGTAGTGGGTCTGAGAGCCCACACTTCACATGCTGACCACATGGTGGCTGCACATGCCAGTGATAGGATTATTGTTAGGGTAAGTGAGTGAGTCAGTCACTCAATCAAGCAGTCAAGACGAATTTACCTAATACTCTATCATATCTTTTTTGTTTTTTTTAATAACTATGGACATTGAACACGTGGTCCGTACCTTTCGTTAACTTTTTCTAATGTATAGTTTATAAATCAATCAGCTTCACGCTGTATCCCGCACACAGCAGGGTAGGCAGAGGGAACCTAGTGTTAAGACACTCCGTTCCCCACTTTCTGCCGAATTCTGGAGGCATTGCGTGATGAGTGGCAGAACTCGCCGCACTATGCCTCGACACCAGAGCGAAGTCTCGTCGAGTGGGGATCGAACCCACAACCAGTCGGTTTTACAGTCACACTTCGCGCCACGAATTGCCTGAAATTAGGCGTAGTCAGTGAATCAGTCAGTCATATAAATTAACTTCGTAATGTACTCACAAGTAGTTTTGAGTTACAATTGTTTGATTCCAAAACGTTATAAATTGAAGCGTTTAAATTATATTCAAAATGGTTCCTATTTTTATTATAACTCCTAATGTTGACTCAAATTTTAATTCAAACCTTAAGTTGTATAGTCACAAGTGTAATTAAATGATCAAAACAAAAAAGTGGCCGACAAATCTTGTAGATTAATAGATTTTTGATTCTTAAGCATTTTGTCTTCACCAGGCATCAAACCCGGGACAATTCGAATCGGATTGCTCAGAAAACTGGTGGCAGCGTGGAGTATCTGAAAACAGTGTGCATTTCAACGGCAGGGTGGGCATAAATACAGATAGACCTGACGAATCTTGTGTTATTAATGGTAAGATAATGTTTTTTTCGTGATAATCTTCCTTCTAATATTATAAATATAAAACTTTGTGAGGTTGAATGTTTGTTCTATCACGCAAAAACTACTGAACGGATTTAGAAAAAAAGCAAAATTCAAAAAAGCAAATAATATGATTGCACGCGCATTTTGCTATGTTATATGATTAAACGCAGTATGCGTTCTAAAAATATACTTTTATCCTTTTTAAATAATATAAAAATCTTTTAATAGGCAATCTCAAAGTAATGGGACACATAGTACACCCGTCAGATGCGAGAGCTAAGCATAATATAGAAGAATTGGACACAGCGCAGCAGTTGAAGAATGTGCAGAGTATTCGTGTTGTTAAGTGAGATATTTTATTTTGAATTAGAAATATTATTTGTAGATATGGGATTTTTTTATTTATGAACTTTTCATCCCTCATCCGCCGCCGGGAATGTTTTTTCTATACTTTCATTTCCTTGCTCTGGTAACAAGAAAAAGCGTGGCATTGATTTCCATCACTCAACAGGCAGATGTCTCAAAAAAAATTGCAAACAGTGGGGAACAGAGTGCTATTCCTCTGACTGCTTTGCGCCGAAAACAATATTAAGCTAAAAAACAAATCAGCTTTACACTGCGTTTCTCCGACTTTTTGTGGTGTATTTTCTTTTAATAAAACTACAAAATATCTTTTACCTTATAGATTCACCTACGACCCATCATTTGCCCAGCACTCTGGCTTACTCGGCACCACGAACGCGTTGAACGACACCGGCGTGTTAGCGCAGGAGGTGAGAAGAGTGTTACCAGATGCTGTGAAGGAGGCGGGCGACGTGATGTTACCTAATGGAGATGGAATACCCAAGTTTCTTGTTGTAAATAAGGTATCTTCACTCTTCAATATTATATAGTCATATAAAATATATGACAATGTGGTATCATATCCAATTTTGAAGTGTTACGATTCGCTTTTAAGCTCCTAATAAACTACTATATAAATACAACATTCTCATTTAATAGATAAGTGCTCTAAAAATATTTTAGAATTTTTTCTATATGTACAAAGAGAACAGACATAAAAAACACCCAAAATTTCCTCCAAATGTGATATGAACACACAACTCTCACATACGCAAGCAGTGAATAATATAAAAATTCATTATATTTCTACCCAGGACCGTATTTTCATGGAAAACCTGGGAGCTGTGAAGGAATTATGCAAAGTGACAGGAAACTTAGAATCCAGGATCGACCAATTGGAAAGGATTAATAAGAAATTATGTAAAATTAACGTTTTACAACGACGGGACAGTTCACGATCTAGTATTAGTAATGGTGGGTAATAATTATTTAATTTATTAGTTGATTGACTAAATACATACATATATCGACATTGTAAGCAAAAATAGGACAATAAAAAAATTGTTGTGTTTTATTTAAACTTTGTAAAAATAAATTTAGCATCCTGTAGGTCTCACACACAAAACATTATTATAACCGAAAAATAGCCATTTCGAGTAGAGCGCTTCGTTTACCACTGTGCGAGAAATGAAAATATTTTTTAAAATATAATTTCAGATTCACACTTCTCAAGCATATCGGCATCATCAAAATCATTCTACAGCGACGGCAACATATCAATAGACCAAATAAGAGATATCGCACGAAGCATCAGGAAACACGAATGTTGCCACAAACTGAGTCACAACTCCCCAAAATTTACCCGAAAACAGTGCAAAAATTGCCACGGAAATTATTCCAAATATGGAAAATATTATAATTATAATAAAACTTCTGTGAGATATAATAAACAAGACAGTAAAAAAGATACAGATAAGGAATATCCAACATATATTAGTGCTGTGGATAGTATACAGAAATTACCGGAGGAGAGTTTTAGTGATGTACCTAAGAAAAAAGAGACTTGTTTATGGTTAAAAGATGATTTTAGGGACGACTCTATGGACTCTTTCTGTTGTAAACGTAAATATAAATATGGTGATGGTGAATTGATATCGAACAAATTCTTGCAAATTGTAATTACTATATTGATCTTCATTATGGCTGTTTGGTAAGTACCTATATTAGATTTTGCTTAACTTTTTTTGTCTTATCCTAGTTAATATAAATTTTGGAAGATATTTTTTTATTTTATACGACAATACTAATGTAAAAATAATTAATGTATTTTTAGTGTATTAAATAAATAAATCATTAATGCTGTAAAAAAGATAAACTTTAGCATTATTTAAAATTAATTTTTTTCATTACATTACTTGAACGTTTCCAAATCTCCTTTTTTCTCCAGAAAAATAGCTTTGTTGAGCTTCGCCACTCAATATACAATATTATAAATTCGTAATATAATTCGTAAGGTGAAGCATGGAGTCTCTTGAGACAAGGCTCTTTCCTCCTACTCTGCTTTTTGATGAGCAAGGCTGATGTAATATAGGAATTTTCATCCTAAATATTAAGCCTACTTATGTCCTTAATATTTAACCTACTTAACAAGCCATTCTTTCAATTGCAGCTTAGTAGTTATGTCAGCGCTATACTTTAGAGAGCATCAAGAGTTATTATCAATGAAAGAAAATCGCATGCAATTGAAAAGTTACCCGCAATATGGGAAAATATATGGGAGTAATCCTCAAAGAGCTGTGCTAGATCATAATCAGATACAGGTAAGGAATTTAATTTCTGTGTTATTTTTTTTTTGTATAATTTAATATATTTTCCTTTTCTTAAACCATCGCGTCACAGTCACACTTTTGTACGTGTTAAGGCCACTAGAGCGCTGTATGTAAAGTCTAGAAATAATTGGTTTTACCCTCCAACTGGACGACTAATAGAGTTTTTGTATCGAACATAAAAAACATTGTTAGATAACTAATAACAAAACATGCATTTTTATAAAGCACCAGGGACCCACTCCCGACTTCGCCCGCTTAAAACTTTTGTTATCATATAAGCCAAATTATTCATGTTTACATAAATTGTAGCCTATGTGTTATTCTGATATATGTACATATATCAGAATAACACATAGGCTATATTACTGTGAAGTTTCTAAATCAATTATTTATGAGTTTTTATGTGAAAGTGGAACAAACATCCATCCATCCTCACAAAACTTTCACATTTATAAAATTAGTAAGATTAACGTTGTTTGAGTACAGTGCTGTATTGTATTGTATCTAAGTGAGAATGAGATACGATATGTAATACATTTTAATTTTTAGAACTTGAAAGCATCTCAACACGCAACTGCAAAGAAAACAGCAAAAGGTAATATACTCAATATTTAATATTTATACTTACATAATCTTACAAATATATTGTTCTGGGCCATCGTGTCCCAGTGGGACAGCGTCTGACTAATATAATGGTTTCGGGTATCGAACCCACTAGGGAGAATGCATTATTTTCGTTTCTTCGCTCTGGCATGACGGCGTTGAGTTTCGTCACCCATTATACAATATCTCAAATTCAGTGGAATTTAGAACATAATTTAATAATTTACATCTCCGAATGTCTAATATTCTTTTGTCGTTTATCAAATTTTAATAAACTAATTAGAATATATACGCCAGTCGTGGCGCAGCGGCATGAGGTGCGACTGAAAGACCGACTGGTTGTGGGTTTCATCCTTACTCGAGGAGATGAAATATTAACTTAAATGTATATTTCCATTTCTTCGCTCTAGTGTCGAGGTTAAGCGCGGTGTTGAGTTCTGCCACTCAACACGCAATGCCTCCAGAATTCGGCAGAGAGTGAGGAACGGAGTGTCTTAGCAATAGGTTACCTCTCCCTACCATGCAGTGTGCGGGATACAGCGTGAAGCTGATTTTTATTTGATTTTAATTAGAATATCTGTATATTTCATAAATTTTAACATGACATTTTCTTTCATTGTCTATATTTTTTTTATTTCAGAGAAAGGTCCATACAAAACAAGTCCAGAATACACAACTACAGTACCTGAATCTCATTCATCGTCAACAACTTTACATGTTTCAAAGAATTATGTTAAAAATATATTGAGTAAGTGTTTTTTTACTTTAGAAACTTTTAGAAATTACATTATACAACAAAACTTTGTGTTTAGTACCAAAGTTATTCACTCTAAGTACAGAATCGAGCGATAAAGTTACCCACTATATAATATATCTTTATATTTTCCCTAATATGGTATTTTTCGATCAAATTACACTGAACCTAGTTCACATTATGCTATTATTTATTTATTTTTTGCCGAGTAGCAAATAATTTAGCAGCTAAAATACAAGCTACTGCTCAAACTTTCCCGTACTTCGCTCTAATACAGTATATAATTGAGCCATATTTGGCTAGATGAACAGCCTACAACAACAATTAATAAAATGAAGTTTGAAAGAAGTTGACAAGGAATTTTGTGTGATAATAAAATATGAAAATTATTTAGAAACAAATTTTGAATCTACGATATGTTTACTCGGTGAACCATTGAGCATGGACGCGTGATAGGGGCTTGGCCGAATTAGAATAAAATGGGCTAAATTACTAAGCTTCTGTACAAATTTTTTGGTGTTCAGAGACGTTTAGCTACTAAGCTAGAGATATACTTATCATTAGAGATTATAATTAAAACTATTAAATTATTTGCGGATTTCGCTTGGTTCTTAAGACTAAGTGTATCTATGTGTGTGAATAATGATTTAAAAAACTCAGATATATCACGTACTTGAGAATTGTGAGATTTAAGAATCTGTATAAATAAAGTGCATTATAATTTTTTTAACTCTATCTATTGACTGATCTAATTCTTTATTTCTATTTTTTAAAGTTCTTTTATTAATTTCTATCTGCTTTCTGTTTAGATATGGAGCAATTCACAGCGTCTCGTGTGGCAGAACTTCTTGGAGGCGGATGTCCGTTTTCAAGTAATACTGACAATAAACTGGACATATTTGGGGAATGTCAGGTAATTGAAATCTTTAATTTCAAATATCTTTTTACTTGAATATACTTGGAGAATAAGGGAGTTGAAGCCGTTACATTTTGGTATTTTGATAACATTTTTAATAATATAACACATTAATTGTTATATTGTATGTTAACTATTTCATTCAGTTATTAATTCTAAAAGTTTCATTATGATTGAATATGCTTCTTTATTATTTTGGTTTGTTTATTTTGAACAATATTATTTTATTAAGTATTTTCTTTAATTCGTCTTAACATTATTTACACGCTGCTAAAGGATTTTGAGCAAAGCATATCTAAACTATTGCTTTACATACTGGTGAGAAATATTTATTCCTACATAACATATATGTAAATTAGACTTGCGACTCGTTATTGTTGCAATTAGGTCTGCAATTTAGGTCTTTTATTAAGTCACACTCTTTAAATTAGAAGTCAGAGAGTATATGATTTAATATCGACCTAGAAATAAGATCACGTATAAAATAATTGTTAATACATTTAAATATTAATTCGAATTTACTGTAACTGTTGTTGTATATTTTTTATATAAATTTAAATTTTAGTCGTCATGCGGCCTCGATCCACCACAGACCTACGAAAACCAAGAACCTCTAGAAGGTTCCAAATCTGACAAAGACAATGAAACGTTCCGCCAAGAGATCAAAGACAAAGTGCCGTTAACACCAGTTATACCAGAAAAGAATACAACTAAACAAAAAGAGGAATTAAAAAACATAATTCACGAAGAAATGGCGGAATCCAATTATTTAGATGGTAATAAAGTAAACAGCACTTATGGCGGCAGAATGAAAAGGAACGTTCCAGAAATAAGGGAAACTAATGAAGCGTTGTTGAGGAGTTCTGAGGAAATGTTGATTGAACAATCTGATGAAATAACAGGTGAGTTTTTAGCGTAAGGTGGGCGTAAGTAGAATGGGGGAACATAGAGTCAAAACCATCTGAATCGACCGTCAGTGTTCCGTGTTAAACATATTGACGTGACTTATGGTCTTGATGAAGCAATGAAATTAAAATAATTTATTCCTTTGATATATGGGAAAAACTTACGACATTATTTAGCATTCGTTTTATTCGTTCATATTAGTTTCATATGGCAATTTTTTTTGTTTTGAATTTTAAGAGTCTTTAGATTTGAAGAGTCTAGACTAGACAATTCAGATTGGTAAATACATAATTGTGTGGTTCAAGCGAGCGACGACGCGAGCGGATTGCTAGTTCCAAATATATTTAGCGGGGTTGCCCGAAATTAGTTCACCCAACTTTTATAAATTTTATGTTTTTTGGTAATATTTATCATAGAATCATTAGAATAAATATAAATCATCTAATATTTTTCTTATCTTTCACAGAATGCGACACAATATCAATAGGCGTGTCCAGTAAATCCATAACAAACACATCGGTTTTCACTGAACGTGTTTGCGCTAGGGCCATACATAATTACTCTTACGACGTGCCTTTGTCGCATTGTATTGGATATAAACATATGGATTTAGTCTTCAGGTCAGTTTCTTTATTGAAAATATTTAAAAAAATAAACTAAAACTTTAAATAAATATCGAACTGACAACTTCCTTCTTTTCAGTCGGTTACAAAAACATTTCTATTGAATTTTCCATTTTCTTTATTTTTCAACAGATCAACAAAACTAAAAGAGATACGCTTATGTGATTTAAAATGCAAGCACGATACTATAGCGAACTGTCAGCATTATAGAGAAATGGCGAAACCCACGCCCAACGGAGAACATTGGACTTCGAAGATAATGTTAGAATGTAATATGGATAGACGGATGAAAATACGAGCGGGCTTTATGCCCTTGAAGGTAATAACTTACCTTTTTCTTCGTCCTTTTCTTACTCACTTTAAAGTACATATAGTTAAAAAAACAGTAAATCACGACACAATTTATACAAAAGTCAACGACCCACAAACATGTATGTTTATATAATATAGAACACGAAAAATACATATTTAGAAAAGAAATACTAAAGAAAACAATGGAATGTCTATACTTCCTAGTTCTGTCGACGCTAATCCTAAAAAGTGTTGTGAGAAGATTGTTAAATTACCCCTAATAAATATAGAAATAAATTATTTTTATAAAAAGTAAGGGCGTATTAATCCTGTATATATAGGGAATATCCATTAACAAAACTCCTTAAAATAGCAAATACAGCTCCTATAGATTAAACATGGGGAAATTGGCTACTACATTAAAAGTGTAGTGTAATTGTAATTGAAGAATTAGCTAAAACTACTCCTGTTAATCCTCCTACTGTGAAACGAAAAATAAATCCTAATTTCATATACATAAATTAAATACGTATACTTGTTATAAAATATATAAATTCTATTAAATGTATGTATGTATATATATGATAAATACATAAATTACAATATTGAAATATATAAATGATAAATAAATATAAGCCATTCAAAGTATTTCTTTATGCACAACAAAATTCTATAGAATATAAAAAAAACATGTCAAATTATTATTTTCTTGCTTTATCCTAGGCAGAAGGTGTTATTAGGTAGTGTTAGAACCCTCTGTTTCTTGCACAACGCATAATTTTTAAGACATTGTATTGTCAAATGGCTGAAATCAACGCCACGCTTTGTCTTCTTGTCAGAGCGAGGAAAACAAAATATCCATTTTGTCCATATTTTTTTTAATGTACAGGACACGTTAATGGATAAATTAAAGAACAATCATTGATGTTTGAAAGTAGCAGGATTCGTACCCTTGCCGATTGTATAAGTCCAAACACTCTACATAATTAAATTATACATCAATCAAGAATTGAACTAGTATACCAAGACATTATTATTTTCAGGATTTGTGCTATCTGAGTCCAGACAACAAACATCCATTCATAGAATTCAACATACACATATATAGAGATTGTCGTAATTAAAAAATACAACAAATGGAAAAAACAACAGCCGCCATATTGGATTTATTTATCGAGGTCTATAGTCTGTGACGCTTTATGTTTTAAATATAAAAAGGTTATTCAAACCAACTAAGTGCAAGTGATTTTTATTATATACGATTTTTTTCTGCTTTTACTATTTATATATTTTTAATTTGAATATTACTATATAAAATTTGTTAAATTCATTAAAAAATACTATTATGCTATACACATATAATAATTCTTTGGGTAAATATATTTAATAGATATTGTAATGCCATTTAATTTCTAAACATATATATATCTATCAAATAATTTAGCAGACACATTATATGAAATAATATTTTTAATTAAAACATTCCTAAAAGTGCAATTAATAAATTATATCCGTCCTTTTGTCAGAATTACTATTTATTCTTAATAAAAAAATGCCTTAGTATAAAAACAATGGTCGCAAGTTCGATTTATTAAAAAAATATATCTATTGATTAGGTTATAAAATTTTGGCCATTTTTAAGATTATTCCTAATTTAAATAGCTTTATTCAAAACAGCTAGTTTTGTTTAATACAAGTTTTTTTATTATGTTACATTATTATTTGAGGAAAGCTACAATTTTATTTTAGTTTTGTGTAATACATAATAAGTATGATAATATTATCATATACAAATAAATATGTCTCTCTTCCTCTTCGTTCTCTCTTTTCTATTTGAAAACAAATAAATATTAAATATATTTTGTTTGTATATCTTTATTAAAACAGGTAGCTATTTTATTTTAAATATGTATAGTTTTTAGTTAGTTATAAAAAAATATTGTTTAGTTTATTATTCTTTAAATGTAAGATGAATACTCAACGTCGTATGTCATATTTTTTTATAAAAAAAATAATAAATGTATATTTGTGTCATTGACAGATTTTTTAAATTATTTTAATACTAATAATTTAAATGAATAATTTGATTTATTTAAATGAAACATTCATAAAAACATTCCAAAACAGTACTTAATTATTATAAGAATAAAACGTGTATTTAGTATACGCAAAATACATTCCCATTTTAATATATAAAACTAAGTAATAAATAAATATTTTTGACGGTATTAAATAAGCTTTATATCTTTTTACTCTGTGGCTTCATTCTTTTTCCTTCGCATTTTACGAACTGTCTAAGAATCTCAACTATATAGCCTAAGAAATATAGATTATATTAGATTTTAAATTAGTATAAAAGTGAATATTTAATTAAATTCACAGTAGAATTAAAAAAATCACAATATTTAATTGGATATAATAATATCTAGTTAGTAATTAGTAAGTATTTAAGAATTAATAAAATCATATCTTGCCATATGTTTGATTTCAGTTTTTTTATTTACAACTATTGTTATTAGATCTGTGTTAAGTTTTTTTTTTTATTATTTTATATATTTAATTATGACTAAGAATATACAATAGAAATCACGCATATATATTGTAATAAAAAATGTTTTTTTTTGCTAAATAATTAGAATTGATTGTAATTTTTATAAGTAAATAAAATAACAATGGCTTGTTTTATTTTTATGCCATATTTGGAATAGTGTTTTTTTTTCCCAACCTCTCATAGATTATTAAGTAAGACACTGTAAAATGTAATCTTTAGATAAATTACAAATATTGTATGAGAAATAAAGAATAATGGTAGAAATATATTTGGTTTCTTTATTTACCTTTCGGTTTTCCGTATAAATAAAATAAAATAC
Organism: Heliconius himera; assembly: GCA_021202915.1. Classification (NCBI taxonomy): domain Eukaryota; kingdom Metazoa; phylum Arthropoda; class Insecta; order Lepidoptera; family Nymphalidae; genus Heliconius; species Heliconius himera. The sequence continues at coordinate 19,334 of JAJHJA010001030.1, forward strand.
ATATTACTCTCCAACATAAAATCATTTACAACCACACACACACTCCATTCCCCACTTTCCACCGAAATCTGGAGGCATTGCGTGTTGAGTGGCGGAACTGAACGCCGCGCTTTGCCTCGACACCAGAGCGAAGAAATGAAAATATAATTTTAAATAAATATTTCATTTCCTGAACTGACTTCCCGACTGCAAAATCGACTGGTTGTGGGTTCGGGGGGACGAGGAGATCGAACCCACAACCAGTCGATTTTGCAGTCACACTTTGTGCCTCTGTGCCACGGCTGGCCTCCTACACACAAAAAAACGACACACAAAAATGATACATCTAGTACACTGGCACTGAGGAAGACGCCATCGACAGGTTCATTCGTCGGGCGAATGAAGGTCCCGTGACTAATATAGTGGAATACAACATCAAAATGGCTGTAGAGATGACTAAAGACATGTGGAGGCAAAACTATATAACCAATTACCTGCACCACAATGAACATGATCGACGACCACAATACACAAATATGGAGAAAGGAGCAGAACATTTAAAGTATATTCACTTCACATTTAATTAAAAAAAGAAATCAAAATTCTAACAAGGAACAAGACTAAAAAAGGCACGGATGACAAGTCTGTAGCGCCTAACAACTTAATAAAAAAAAACATAAAAAACTTCACGCTGTATCCCACACACAGTAGGGTAGGCAGAGGGAACATAGCGTTAAGACACTCCGTTCTCCACTTTCTGCTAAATTCCGCAGGCATTGCGTGCTGAGTGGCAGAACTCAACGCCGCGCTTTGCCTCGACACCAGATCGAAGAAATGGAAATATAAATGTAAGTAAATATTTCATCTCCTCGAGTGAGGATCGAATCCACAACCAGTCGGTTTTACAGTCACACTTTGTGCCACTGTGCCACGACTGGCCTCTAAAAAATAAACATAATTATAATATTTTTAAATACAATCATATAAGTAAGTTATTAGTTTCATAATATTTATATAACCTTTAATTTTGTTAGAAAAGCTTTGATAGATTGTGGAGTTTTATTTTATTATGAATTTTATACTATAATCGACCCATTAACTTTTATGAAAGCTAACAGCCATTTAAAAGAAAACAATAACATAAATTGATAAATATAACAGTTACCATAATATTTAAAAACCGCACAGTTAAATTTTACATAATAAACGGTAAAGCGTTTAAACTCACCAACAAAATACCGCGCTCTACCATTTTCCATTTTAAAATTCAGTCTCAGCCGCGCCGTCGTTGTTTGTTAACGTATTTGAACTTTGAAAATACTTTAAGTGTTGTGTTTCATATAAAACTATAATTGAATTCCACGTTTCTTCATCAAAATCATTGTAAGTAAAATTCAAATGACTTTAACAATTGTCGCTTTTTGGCGGCAAAATTATTTTCTTTTTACACTCTTTTATTTTGTTTTGTGACACAAGTTTATATGCATTCAGCCACACGTGAGTTATGTATGAGTGATATTTTTCAATAAATATATTTAAAAATATTATTTTATTATAGTTTAAAATGTTATTGACACTTAGAATGTTTGTTTGTATTTTTATTTTAATATAATGCATTTTTCTCATGTAAGTACGTGACTAAATAAAAAAGGTGTTACTGCATGTATAATGAACAGTCAATGTAACGTGTATATAATCAACATTATAACTTAAGTCTAGGTAATTTATAAATACCTGTATCGTTACATGATATTTTTTATTAACATTTTGCCTGGGAATATATTTTTTTGTTTTTTAATAATTTTAATTTAATAATTTGTGTGCTCACTAAATGCTTATGATTAAAAATCGTATGATTATTAAAAAAACTTTCTGAAGTTAGCTGCAGATTCTGCGTTGATTTGATTTTAGATTTTTTCTTACTTTTGATTATTTTGTTCCCGAGTGAACAAAGCGTGAAAGTGTAGAAAGCCTAACTTCAGGGCAGTCGATCGTACTGTACATAATTCTTAGTTATTTACCTTTGACTACGGGGGCGAAACCGCAGGTGAAAGCTAGTATATTATGTACATATAACGGTCCACGTAGACCATTATTTTCTAGTTACTACCTATATTTGTGTTATGTATGTAAATTACTTTGAATATTATAAAATTACTAATGAGTACACTATGTACTTAAATACATTTTTTAATTGCAAGATAGTTATTTGCCACATATTTTAATTATCTGGGAAAAATCCCATTTTATTATTCGCATTCCTCCGATTGGAATTTAAACCACAATTATTAGGTACAAAGATTTTTTAAATTACATATTCATTTTCTATATAAAAAACGTTTGTTCTAAGTCCCAACTCAAGGTAAGCATTAAAAATATTTATTCGTAATACGTATAAGTGGGTCGTCATTTTATAAAGTACAAAGTACGTTTAGTTGAACTGTCATAGTGCGTATATAATAAAAAAAAATAAGATGACTTCAAATATCTAATATTTATAATTAAGATTTTCATTTCCTCGCTCTTGTAAAGAGGCAAAACGCGGCGTTGAGTTCCGCCACTCAACACGCTATGCCTCAGGAATTCGGCTAAAAGTGAAGAACGAAAGTGTCTTAATGGAAATGGAGTGTCTTAATATTAGGTTCCCAATCTGGGAACCTTCGCCTATCGTGCTATGAACGGAATACAGCGTGAAACTAAAAAAAAATAAATGACTTCAAATATCTGGTTATTATCTAAATCTTGTCCTCTAAAACATATCTCAAAAAGTACTGAACTGATTTTAATAAAATTTAATAGGTCCCTTTGTTGGAATATATCTGATTTGAATCGTAATAAGATCCACCTTGATATGATCAATTGTTCGTCTGTCAAAATCCTTTTTTATCTCAAGAACGTATGAAATTTTTTGGAATATATTATAGCAAAAAAATCAAACTTCTAAGTCAATGCAGTTAAAAGAAACTACTTTTTTTTTCAATAAAAAAATAGATTAGTAAATCAAAAAACTGTTAACTAAATCATCAAACAGAAAAAAAACGTCGTTGAATATGACGTTACCGTACAAACCGTATCAATATTTGATTAGTGTCTAAATATTTGCTTTACGGTATGTTTTTTGTGTGACCAAACTATTGAAATTTTATTTTATAAAAAAAAATATGAAGCTGTGTCATGGCATATCTGCCAATTTTATTTTTAAACGACTTCTGTAAGAAAAGGAGGATATCAATTCGACTGTAATGTTTTATATTTGTTACCTCAGAACTTTCGAATGAGTGAACCGATTTTGATGTTTTTTTATTTGAATAGTAATAGTAATAGTTACAAGGAAAAACATTGTTAAAATGGGTGTCAGAAGTGAGATTGTTGCATTTCTTTTCAATAGTTTTGATAATAAAGCTTTACTAGGTGAGAACAGGATTTTTTTTAAAATTTAATTATTCAAATGGTTATGGTCCTCGAGGCAATAATTTTAGTAAACCGGTAGGAATTTTTTTGGCGTTAATAAAATACTTAATTTATAATTTTTATTTAATTCTTATTTTGAATAAAATTATTTCGCTTTGGCTTTATTATTGAATTGCCATTAAAAATGACCCATTTATCACTTGGTCCACAAGTTCCATATCACATATATACGCTTACCCTTGTGATGCAGTCAGATAAAAGTAAAATTTGATTTTAATTACCGAAGCATTAGTAGGTATATATATGCTCATCAAATATTATTTAATAAAAAAACTTGAGGGCCTTGACCCCTGCTCGCTTCACTCGATATAATAATGATCGAAATAAGATAAAAATTATACTTTTTGAAGGACAACGACAACTTTTTTTTGTGTTATTAATTTCACTGCTGTAATATGTGTAATATAAGCCGTTGACACAAAAGTGAGGCAAAAGAAACCTAGGAATCTAGTGTTAAGACACTCCGTTCTCTACTTGCCGACGAATTCTTGATGCAGTGGCGCAACCCGACGCCGCGCGTTGCCTCGTTACCAGAGCGAGGAAATAAAAATATTTAATATTTCATTAACTCGGAAGCGAAAGAAAATCCAAACAAATGATGATATAATGACACATCACTTTTAAATAATATCACTAATTCTAAATTATGATCTAATGCTCATAACAACGACATGAATCTCTTAAGATATTCTATAATAGGTTGTTACTAATGTAACGTTTCGCATCTACATACGAGTATGGATATAAACTATATAGTTATTGATTTCGGTTACACATATAAAACTTTTTCAAATTATCTCTGAGTTTTGAATATTTTCGGTTACTAAAGTAAGATTTTTGATAAAATTATGTTTTAAAGAATGTAATAATTAGACTCCGCCCAGATCCGAAATTAAACGAAACTTTAAATCGATATTTATTTTTATTTTGGATATCCAAGTCTCGGTCATAATTACGGAGCATCCTAACATTCGTGGCTCTCATTCTTGACATTGAACCGAACATAAATTTAGTATTAATTTATAAAATTTTATATGACTATTAATAAGTTTTTCGGATATTCAACATTTAAACAATAAGAGTAAAGGTCATATGAATTACTAATATTCTATAGAATTATAAAATGCATTAATATGTATGTATGCTATATTGTGTTTGATGACGACTGGTTATGGTAATATTAGATTGGAATAAAACTAGATTTTGGCTGCTACTTCGCTTATAGAAAGGTTCTAGATTCTAGATTCAATGATTTTAATAAAAAAGGAATATCTGTATACATACATAGTTTGAAAGTATTTTTTTTAACTTCACATTGTATCCTACACTTAGAAGATAGGCAGAGAGAACCTAATGTTAAGACACTCTGTTCCCATTAAGACACTTCCGTTTCCCATTTTCTGGTGGCATTGCATGTTATATGGAATTCCACGTTGCGCATACAAAATTAAGTGTTATATTATTATATTTTTCGTATATATACGTATAAAATCTATTCGTCTGACTTTGTCACTTTTATAAATGGTTGTCCTATAATTAATAATTATTAAATTGCTATATTACCTGCAGTCCGTCCGGGAGTCCGTCTCTCACTTGACAGATATTTTATTTTTAACTTAAGTGATCGTAGTAATTATTTATAAATTATTCAATATAAATACGTTAATTTTGTTGCTGACTTAATCACAAAAATAAAATACTTAAAAACTCAAGAAATTATTTGATCCCAATATACATACATAATATCTGTAATATAAGAAACCGTTGTCCCCGCATTTAGTGTAAAAAACATATTAAAATTCTGTTCTTAAATTTTGAACGTGACGTGATTACTGAGAAACGCGCTAAATCTTCTCACATAAAAAAAATATTGCCATTTAAATTTTTGATATGACTTAAAAGGTTTTTCATATCATCTACTTTTTATCATAAGTACTTATATTTTTTACTTCTACACTATATTCTAATAACTTTAAAGACAAAATAAACGCGACAAGTTGTGGGTTCGATTCCTAATCGAGGAAATGAAATATTTAATGTTTTCATTCTATTTTTTAGTTTAGGCGGCGCTTAGTTCCGCCATTCAGCTCGCAATGCCTTTAGAATTTGGCGGAAATTGGAGAACGGAATTGTCTTAATGGGAACGGAGTGTCTTAGCACTAGGTTCACATGTTCCCTCTGCGTACGCTGCTATGTACGGAATAAAGTTCTATAAAAAATAATAATAATATAAAACTAAACTTAAACGGGCGAAGCCGTGTGTGGGTGGCTATTACTATTAACAAAGGAGATTTTTATATATCAAGCCACATAAATGAAACGATAGAGCAAGTTTTCTATTAATATTATTACTGATATTCGCTAGTTGCGTAGAAAATTTCAATAGTGTGTTGTAAACAAGATATTTAATTAACTAAAACTTGTTTTATGTGTTGAGCTATAGCTATACTATACTTATATTATAAAGATGAATAGTTTGTATGGTAGGTCGCTCTAATCTCAGGAACAATCCAATCCATTTTGTCGCAAATCTAATGCTAAAATAAATTGCAGTTTTATCAATTTTGTCTAAGATTTGAATATATATTTTAACATTTCATAAAATATTAATTCCCACTATGAATAACAATAGTTTAGAAGACGTATTGGACTAATAAAGAGATTTTTACAAATTTCCGCTACCCAAAGATAATTATTAAGAATTATCGTCTGGCAAGAGAAAATGCTATTTATTAAATATTTTTAACATTTTTAAAGTGTTAATCCACACTTAGGAGCTTACGACAACTTATTACAACTTACAACTTATTTATGTTGTAACAAGCGTATAAAAGTTTCGACGTAACTTGATGAGAACGTATGGCTTAGTGGTCAGTAGAACGTTAAAATTTTTATACATTTTCTAAATAAGTATTTTTCTTTCCTAAGTGTGGATTAGCACTTTAAAAATGTTAAAAACAAACAATTCGATTAGAGAAAAAGTTAGTTAGTTGTAATACATGTAGAAACAGTGAAAATCTTATTAAAATCAGTAGTTGTTTTCTAGGTTTACAATTCAATCGAGCATTTAAAAATCATATTTCAATTTTAATTAACAAATTAAATATTATGGTCACTTTAATGAAAAATATTAGTCGACAACTTTTTAGAAAACTTAAAGTCATACTAAGTTAGACGAGGACTGGAGGGTACTTGTACAATATAGGTAGCTCATTTAAAGATAGTTAAAAACGGTATAGTTTTTTTTAATTATCTAATAATTATTGCATCAAATCCATTCATACCATTTTAGGAACTTAACACCGCACTTTGTCTGCACTAACTTGATAACTATTTTATTACAAGTGAAAGTAGAATTTTTTTTAGATATCTTTTTTGTTAGAATAGAAATTTTCATTTTATAGACCGCCTAAGTAAACAATGGACTACTTGTTTGTCCTACTGTGGTATTATTTCAACATCCTTTCTATGAGTAAGAATGGTCTGTTATACAATCGTTATATAATGAAAGCATTCTTTTTTTTTACCTTTTGCAAAAATATAGTCTTTACATACTTTAAATGTATCATATCGTCGTGGTGCGACGGCACAGCGTCTGACTGTAAGCGTGACGGCTGTAGCTTCGATTCTCACTTGGGGATTGAATTATATTCATAACTCTGATATTTCAGTATCTCCACACAACTAATAAAGTCTCGAAAAACGGGCATAAAGTCGGAAATGTAGTGTTCTAACACCGTCTATATTAATTCGATCTCTAAGTGGGTAATGTCTCTATCAACCGATCCATGAGTCTCACTGAACCCGCTAGAGTCCACAATTGGGTGGCGTTATTTTAGTTCTTCACGTTAAAAAAGGGTTCCTTAATTCGCATTACTATGTTCCCATTTCTGTTCTTAATATGTTTATTTCGGCGATACTTCATATGAGTTCGCCGCTCAACTCGTAACAACCTGCTTCTGTTAATTCGGTGGTGAACGGAGTGCCTTAGCACTACTATCACAATCCAGATTTTTGGAGAAAAGCATAAAACTATTTTTTTACACACGACTAATTTCCAGATGTACGCATGCGTGCTTAAAACATCAAAACTTTCCTATAAAACTGCTTAACTGTTGAGAAAATTCTCGAACCAAATCGAATCGATCGATTGTGAAACCAATGATTCATATTTAATAACAGACTCTCATCGGCCGTTACATTATATGGGAGGCTAACCTTTCATCAAAACTATTAATTGCCTAATAAAAACTAATCAGACTAAAATAAAATATGGTCGTGTTTTTTTCATATTTTCTTCTATGATTTTTTTTAAAAATCAGCTTCACACTGTATCCCGCGCACAGCAGGGTAGGCAGAGGGAAGTTAGTGTTAAGACACTCCGTTCCCCACTTTCTGCCGAATTCTGGAGGCATTGCTTGTTGAGTGGCAGATCTCAACGCCGACGCCGCCTCGACACCAGACCGAAAAAATGAAAATATAAATTTAAGTAAATATTTCATCTCCTCGAGTGGGGATCGAACTCACAACCAGTCGATTTTACAGTCACACTTTGTGCCCCTGCGCCACGACTGGCCTTGAACTTCTTTGAACTTGTTAAATCAATTGGTAAGTCAAACGTAGTGTTCTGTATTTCTTTTAGAGTTGCCAGGATTTCGCGCAGGGGCACACTCGTGTAACTGTAAATAGCTTGTTTCTTCGATTCCCACTCGAGGAAATTAAATATTTAATATATTATTCAATTCTTCGCTCTGGTGTCGGGGCAAAGCGCGATGTTGAGTTCCGCCACTCAACACGCAATGCCTCCAGAATTCGACGGAAAGTTTGAAGCAGAGTGTCTTAACACTAGCCTTACTCTTTGCCTATTTAGCAATATCGGATACAGCGTGAAGCGGGAGGGATATGGGAAACTCGATGAATCGTCATTTTCCGCATGGGATAGAACTCACAACCATAATATTATATTTACATACGTATACATAGCTAAGGTACTTTTAAACTGCGCTATAATATTAGTACACGATATTTCCATACAATACGAGTGTTAAAACTCTCCGTTCCCCATGAGAATTTTCCATACAATTCGACCACAGCAAAATGTTCGGAATTTATAATTTTAAATCTACGCGACTAAAACGAATGAAGAGTTTCATTTAGAAAATAATAATAACATCTTAAAAAAATATATTTTTTACGCAAATCTTACTTTACTTCCAATAACAACCACATTTTCAAATGTTGCCAGCATCTCTTCATCAGAGGAGATATATCATTATATTTACATTACGGTACTAACCGCAGATGAAAGTGTCCATTTTCTATAACGACTTTCGAGTTTCGCCTTACTTTCAAATGCAACTTGTCTTATTGCAGGTTAAGTGCAGTTTGCAGAATAGTTGCTTTTAGGCTTTAGTCGTTGTGTCGCTAATAATATAATCAATCAATTTACTCAGTCATATTCTATTTATATTTCTATTTTAGTAAAAAGTTTTATTACGTGTATTTTTTTATAAATGATATAGCAGTCCAAACAGGAAATCGCGGCGTAGCGGTACAGCATCCCAGTGTAATTGGATTCCCTTTTATATTGGATTCCTATTTGGGACAATAAATTAGTTTCATTTTCGTAGCTCCGGAAACTCGACATAGTGCGGCGTTGACTGACCCATAAAGTCTCGAAAAACTGGTCGGAAAGTGAGCAAGGGTGTTTTAAATCTTTACACTAGATTCCTTTTGCTTCACGCATAGTATGAGATGAGGAACCTGTAATAAAGCACTGTAACTGTACTTAAAAAAACACTAATATAAAGATTTTCTATACAATATAATATTAGTATATGTGTACTATTACGTATACATATATGGATGTATGTATTTATGTATGTATATGTATATAAATCAAGTACACCGCCTACCGATTTACATACTCCTACACCTTAAGGTTGCCTGGCAGAGATCGCTTATATCGCGATAAGGCCGCTTGCTGTGCATTTTCTTATGTTAATTTTTTTTCTTTTACTTCTCTTTATTTTGTACTAAGGTGTACAATAAAGTATTTATATTAAAAAAAATCAGCTTCACGCTGTATTCCGCACACAGCATGGTAGGCAGAGGGAACCTAGTGTTAAGACACTCACTTTCTCGAGTGGGGAACGAACCCACAACCAGTCGATTTTACAGTTACACTTTGTGCCTCTGCGCCACGACCGGCGTCACAATTAGACTAAATAGAAATTTAGTAATATTATTATGTTGCTAAGTTTCTATTTTTTTATCATTACAAAGAACGAAACGTACCGAAAGTGAAGAAGCCCTAGTCTTTAGTATTCGTGGCTATTTTAACATTCTCTATTTTTTTAGCTTCCCGTACGCATAGGGAACCTGGAAACCTAATATTAAAACACCCCGTTTTCTACGCAACACCTAATCTTTCAGACATTGCGTGTAGAATTGCGGAACATGGGATGAAAATAATTCAATCGAATAGGAATCGAACCCACAACCGTGTTTATAAACAGTCTCTGTCCCACTGGGATACAATGATTTTAGACTACTTTTATGTATAATATAAGTTTAGATTCCACTTAAAACTCAATCTCTGAATCAACGGAATTAAAACAAGCAGTATATTATATTTTTAATATAAATGTTGCCGTTAATTGAAATTTGAACCCTTAATCACCTTAAGCGGCCAGACTGGTCTTAAATGCGTCACGATAGCGTCAATAGATTTATTAATTGTATAATAATACTGGTCATACTAGAATTATAAGTATAATTAATTACACACTACTATTTAACTCTTATGTATGTAAAAAATAAATAATTTAATACATTATTAAGGCAAAAAATTTAATATTAATACATTATTAAGATAATCTTTAACGTCTGGCTGTAAACGCGGCGGTTGGGGGTTCGTTTCCCACTCGGTTAAATGAATTACGAGTATTTTAATTTTCTCGCTTTTCGCGGCGTTGAGTTCCGTAACTCAACCCAACGGCAATGCCTCTAAAATTTGGACGGAATTTTTCGAACGGAGTGTAGGACACTAGGTTCCCACTGCTTACATTGTTATTGATGTTTAAAAAATATATAAATAACTTTCCCTTTCCTTTTGTCTCTACATTTTTGTTATATTAAAAAAAATGTTTATTGTATTGTTTGTTAAAGAACGAAATTCCTTCAGTAGAAGTTCGTTTTTAATATTGTGCTCTCACGTAATTCCATTAATATTTTAATTTTTTCGCTCTGGCACAAACGCAAATGCCCGGTGTTTAATTCCACTACTACCACCACAGTTTAATTATACTCCTCATAAATTGGGAGTCTTAACCCTACTTCCCTCAGGCAACCCTGTTGTGTGCGAGATACAGCGTGAAGCTAAAAAAAAAAATATCCTTTCTACGAACAATTAAAAAGTTCATCGTAATAACGGTATTCGGTGAAAGCTTGGATTATTTACAGACTGCAGTACGAAATGCATTCCTTTTATAATGCAGTTAAAAATTGAAAGTTGTTTTTTTAACCTAATTAAGTAGAGTAACTCTTACTTTATACGTAATTTAGGATTAAGAATTTATTCATGAAATATTATATATACTTATACAGTGGGCTACTTATGTTGAGTCCAGTGGCGCAGGGGCACATAGTGTGACTGTAAAACCAGCTGGTGGTGGGTTCGATCCCCAGTCGAGGAGAGGAAATATTTACTTAAATTTATATTTCCATTTTTTCGCTCTGGTGTCGAGGCAAAGCGCGTCGTTGAGTTCTGCCACAAAACACGCAATGCCTCCAGAATTCGGCAGAAAGTGGGGAACGGAGTGTCTTAATACTAGGTTCCCTCTGCCTACCCTGCTGTGTGCGGGATAGAGCGTGAAGAAAATTATTATATATACTTCAAATACCGTTATGATAAATTGATTTAAAAAAACAAGTTTACACTATTCCCGCATAGCAGGATAGGCAGAGAGAACTTAGTGTTAAGACATTGCCTGTTGAGTTTCAAGGCTCAATATCTAAAAAATTGAATAGTAAGGTAAGGTCAGTTGTGGTGCAAGGGCACAAGTGTGGGATTGTAAATTCGACAGATTGTGCTCGATTCCGACTCGAAGAAATGATTTTATATTGCTAGGAAACTCGTGTAAAAAAGTTTAGATGTATGTGAAAAAGTCTATAATTTTTAACAAAAAAAAAACCGACTTGAAACAATAAACTAGAAAGTAAAAAATAAATTTACTAAACATAAAGTAAAACGTACTTTGATTTTATTGGACAAAAATAACTATAGAAAGATTTTATAATTTTGAAGTCAGTGTTAAGCTAATGCTACAACAGCCTTACTACAATATCGAATTACTAAGCCTGTTCGTTTTAATTGGTCGGTGGACTTTAAATTTATAAAATCTTTTTTTAATTGTTTTTGTTTAACAAAATCAAAGTATTTAGTTACTAAGTTACTTTATGTTGAACCTCATAATTTACAAATATATAGACGATATGTTTTATGTTGTTTTTAAAAGAAACGTTTTAAGCGCTTCCGTTTTCTAACAATATTTAATATTTTCATTTCCACGCTCTAGTAACAAGGCAAAGCGCTTTTGAGTTCCGCCACTCAACATGCAATGCGTCGGTAATTTAGCGGAAAGACGGGAACGGAAGTGTCTTGATGAGAACAGAGTGTCCTAACACTATGATCCCAGGTTCCTTCTGCCTACCCCGCTATGTGCGGGATACAGCGTGAAGCTAAAAATAAATCCCGATTAATTCGAATGATGATCCAATTCACATCCATACAAGTACATACAAATATATATACATCATGATATTTCCATACATTTATGAAACAACCGTAGGCAAGGCTAAAAAAAGTAGAGGCCGTCAAACAGGAAGTTGAGGCAACATCAACATCCGCTATGACCTTGACCGGTAACTTTACATAACGATTAGTGTATTTGACTAATTTAACGTTATCGTGGCACAGTGGAACAGTGTATTGTGAGCTATTGATGCGGTGGTTGTGAGTTCGATTCTTGAGGAATTTGGATTTTAGGAAATTGGTTTTTTTGTGCTGTATAGTCGAATTATAGAGTTACCTTGGACACTTAGAATGTGTCACTAATTTTAGTAACTCAGAGTCTAATCTAAATAAATCTCGCGAAGCTGGAATAAAAACTAGTATTTAGATAACATATTAACAAAACATATATTTTTAGCTTCATGCACGTGAAGTTGTATCTCGCACTTAACAAGGTAGGCAAAGGGAACCTGAGAGCATACTGTTAAGACATATCCGTTCCTCACTTCTTCGCCGCCGAATTCTGAGCGCATTGTGTCTTAAGTGACAAAACTCAACGCCGTGCTTTGCCTCTACGTATACCAGAGCGAGGAAATGAAGACATTAAATATTTTATTTTCTCAAGTAGCAACCGAATCCACAACCAGTCGCGTTTACTATCGCACGCTAGTGTCTTTGCGCCACGACTGGCCACCGCGAATAAAAGGTGACAATCGTGCAAAACCCTAGTATTTAAAACACAATGTAAAAGTCACGTTTTTTTTTATTGTGTAGAGGTCAATGACCGTTTTATGGCCGTTAGTTAGAATGCATAAGCCGTGACTGTTGGTTACCAAAGTAGTCTACTTTAGTATTGCCAACTAGTATAGTACGGTGTGGCTATTCTTTTTTATTTGACTTCAAAAAGGTTGTGGGTTGATCCCCACTCGAGAAAATGAAATATTTATTTACATTTATATATTTTCGTTTCTTTGCTCTGGTGTCGAGGCAAAAGCGCGGCGTTGAGTTCCGCCACTCAAACCGAAATGCCTCCAGAACTTTGCGGAAAGTAGGGAACGGATTCTGGCGTTAAGTAGTGGCTTTACGCCATTGCGTTTCGCATCAGGTAATGCCGGGCTCCGGCGCCTAACCCACCTTAAAGGCTGGCAACGCACCTGTAGCTCCTCTGGTGTTGCACGGGGCGGTGGGCGGCGGTAATTTTTTACCATCAGGTGACCCGAACGCTCGTTTGCCTTGTCTTTTCCATAAAAAAAAACGGAATGTCTTAACACTAGGTTCCCTCAGCCTACCCTGCTGTGTGCGGGATACAGTGTGAAGCTGAAAAAATATATGAATAATTTCTTTAAATTTGGCTTTGTTTAATCCTTTATGTTGAATTATTAATTGCTTTTTTGATTTATCTATTACGGAATTTAGCTTTTTTTGCAACCCTTGTTTTGGGGATAGATGCCTTCCCATATGGATAGTTGTCCCATTGTAAAAAGGCTAAGGAGCATAGATTTTTTTATTGTTTGGATTATTATCATGTTATAAAAAGACATTAAGAATTATGTTAGAATATAATTCTAATATGGCCTTTTTATTGATGCTTGGCCTTGGTTCTCCTTTAAATATTTATCATTTTGTTTATCACACAAATCAGCTAGGACGTTATGGTCAATTTTAATTAAATAATATGTTTTTTCTTGTGTTATTCTTTCTTAAATGCTCTTTTTTCTTTTGTACCTACAATATTATTTTTCTGGTTTAACCTAGATTTTATGTGTTTTTTTTTAGATTTTATTTCTTTACTTTAAAAGAGAATGTGGATCAGCCACATCCCTATTAATTTTTTCAGTTTTATTTCAAAAATAACATGTTTTTGTTTTCTAAGTAACCTGTCTTCAGTATCAACGAAATCGTTTAGGTATATTAAAGTCAAATACAGAATATAAAATAATAAATATCTTCTAGACACCAAATAAAAAAAAGTCTTTAAAAGTATCTAAAATTCTGAGCAAAAACCACTATTATACTATTAGCATATCCTTCATAATTTTTTGTCTAGACTTAGTCTTAACATGTATATAATATTATGTAAATAAATAGAAGTGTAAAATAAATATTACTTAAACGTGTTAGGCAAGTCACTCGGGGGAGTGAATATATTACAATTATTGTCATGTGCTCGCTTTGGTAGACAAATCGCGGCGTTGAGCTCCGCCACTCAACACGATCAACAAGATCTCGAAAATTAGGTAATATATGGTGAACAGAGTATCGTCTACATTTGGCCCCCCTACCTATGATGTCGCGTTCAGACGCTCGCGTTTAAAGCAAAAATCAATGAGGACAGAAGCATGGGCAGAAGTATAAAACAAAAAGGCTGTTAGTACCAGCGTTCCTGCTTGTGCTGGTGCTTGCCGTCGTTAGGTATGATTATCGATTTTTTTACAAAGATGACATGCTGAATTTGCTTCAATAGCTATGTGTTCACACGCGCTCGAGTGCGCTTGTGTCGCTTGCACCTTCGTGGCGTACAAACGTCATACTACGACGTCACAATATTCTATGCATCGACCCATAAATATTTATATGTCAAGTCATATTTATATGTCATGTCATTTATATGTATCTCAGAATTCGAATTAACACTTCTTACAGTAATACCAGGGAGAGTCTAAAGAAGCAGAAAAAAATAAAGTTACCGGTGTTTGTAGAAGTTAAGTGTCAAACTCAACACTTCAATAAGAAAATTAAAAATAGTTTTAATCTTTTTTCAATAATTTTTTTTTTTTTTATTTCGATGAAAATGAAGGAATCCAAGAGCATTGTCTGTTACAAGTTGTGGGTTCATGTTGTCTCCTATGTTCTCTCTAACTAGCATGCTCACGAGCGTGGATAGCGCGCTTGGTCCTCGCAAACGCACGGGCTGCGTGCCGGGCTACCTGCCAGATCGTTTACCAGGCTGCTTGCCACGCGTGTAAACGTACTATGAAGTTGCTATTCTAAATAATTTCAAAATAAATTAACAAAATAACTGATTGAACATTCACAGAAAGAATTAAAAAAAAAATTGAAAATAATTATTCGTGTACTAAAGTAAACAATTACCTCCTATTATGTGTCCTTAATCAACACTGCACAAGTTCTGCCGCTCAACACGCAATGTTCTGAAAATGTGGTGATCTGAGTCACCTCACCTCGTATCTTACTTCTTCCCTGTGCCCTTTCTGCTATACCTACAGGAAGAAGAGAAACAAATAAATAGAGATATAAATAGAATAAGTGTATGTTTGTTTATTACTTGTAAGATTTACTTTACAAGTAAAACAAACGTAATATGTTAATTTAGTTTTACCGTGGACTTAACTATATAAATATTTGATATACGACGCCCTTATAGCAAGCAAGCTTAGGTCGGCGATAACTACGGGTTCAAAACTTAAATAAGGATATCTCTATTTAAATAATTAAATCAGCTTCTTGCTGTATCCTGCACACAGAGCGAAGAAATGAAAATATAAATGTAAATAAATATTTTATTTCCTCGAGTGGGGATCGAACCCACAACCAGTCGATTTTACAGTCATATTTTGTGCCCCTGCGCTACGACTGGCCTCAATATAATCTCTATTTATAAATTATGTAAATAGATTTTTTTAATATCTTATAAAGTTAGTTAAACATTTTATTTGCACATTTTTTTCATAAAGTCGTTTAAAATCATTTGAATATATGATAAACATGCAAACTTCATAAAAATTTTAAACTTCATATAAATATATAATGTTTCGCTTAATTTTTGACACGTTCCGTAATTATGGAACCAAACTACCAAATTATTTTCTCTATTCTGATATACAAAATGTCCCCAATTTGTGTATCAGAATAGAGAAAATAATTTATTCTCTAGATTGAGTATCGAATTCACAACTATTAGGTTTACAGTCGAACGCTGTCCCACTGCGCCACAACGGCCTCTACATTACCCATGTCCTATATACAGCAAAAAAATATGCTAAATATGCTTCATCATACAGCTAAATTACTACACGATGACTGGATATATTCATTTGAAGTGTTTTCGATAGAAAATGATTTTATAACAATAATCTGTGTTAGGTAGATATTATTATAACCAATGTAAATAAATGTAAGAAAATAAAATTTAAATTTTGAATCTATACTAAATTAAAAAATTAAAGAGTTTATTTGGTTGAAAGCTCTAATCTTAGGAACTAGTATCCCGCGCGCAGCAGGATATGCAGAGGGAACCTCAATAGGTTCCCTCTGCATATCCTTAACAATTTAAGACACTCCGTTTCTCACTTTCCGCCGAATTCTGGAGGCATTACGTGTTGAGTAGCGGAATCGAAGCCACAATCTGTAGCATTTAAAGTTGCACGATTGTGCCATTGCGCCACGACGAATGTATTTCAAAAGCGGCATTACTGATCCTTTCAAATCAAATTAAAATTAAATCAGCTTCACGCTGTATCCCGCACACAGCAGGATAGGCAGAGGGAACCTAGTGTTAAGACACTTCGTTCCTCACTTTCTGCCGAATTCTGGAGGCATTGCGTGTTGAGTGGCAGAACTCAACGCCGCGCTTAACCTCGACACCAGAGCGAAGAAATGGAAATATAAATTTAGGTAAATATTTCATCGTCTTGAGTGGGGATCGAACCCACAACCAGCCGGTTTTACAGTCACACTTCGTGCCGCTGCGCCACGACTGGCCTATCATTTTGGATTTTCTGAGATAGACGCTCACCTCCACTTTTTGAACCCCTCTCGAGGTCTCAACCAGTGGAGGTGAGGGTTAATGTATATTTTTAAGACGCCTCTTAAACCTACACGTGGTGCAACCATGGAATGTTAAGTGTTTTAGAATTCAATATTTTCAAGATAAATAAAACAAGCAATTATAAAACATTTATGTACTTAAAATAAAAACAAATTATCCATTTAAAAATGTTAAATGTTAACAAAAAGTATATATTAACATATTAACTAAATATAAACGTACAAAATTAATTCGAGTTTTTTTTATTTGCTTATTGATTAATTGATAATGTAAAAAAAATAATAAACATAGTTATAAAAACTTAGCTGCGCTTGTCTTTATCAAAAAATATAAGAAGCCATGGTGACGCAGTGACACTACTGGCGTTTGACTGTAAACATGATGGTCGCGGGTTCAATTTCCACCTAGGGAAATTAATTATTAGATATTTTAATTTTCTCCCCTTGGTAACAAGGCAAAGCGAGGCGTTGAGTTCCGCCATTCAACACGCAAATTCTCCAGAATTCGGCGGAAAGTGGGGAACGGAAGTGTCTTAATGAGAACGTGTTAACGTTAGATTCCAAGGGCCTGCCTACCCTCTTGTGTGCGGGATATAGTGTGAAGTTAAAAAAAAACAAATAATAAAGCACCAGTAATACCAACATAGATTTATATTACAGCTTTACAAGTACCTATAACATTATAAGCTAAAATTACATGTTCGTGACTGGCCTTTTTCAGACATCATTGTGACGAGGACCATCCATTGTTCAGAGTAAACTCATATTTTTCTCGTAAGGCCGCTATGGTAATAATAATAAAATAACATGATTTTCCTCAATTTTTAGCCTTAAAAAGTATATAAAAATGGTTTTATATAAATTTTCTACCGTTCACTCGAATTTGAACTTTTTTATAAGAAAAAAAAGGAGATTTTGATTTACAAAATTATAATTAAATAATGCATGGTTGAATCACGGGTATTTTTTTTTCTCTCATTCTCCTGAGTTTATATGCTAGTTGTTTACTTGTTTATTTTTTTACAATAAATTCTTTCATTCTATCTTTGATTTTTACACATTTTAACTGTACTTGCTCCCGCCTTATATATGTGTAGGTACATTAGCTACTTTAGCGGCTATACATTCGGTATTTTATAGAATATCTAGGCAAAGTATAAAATAAATAATATTTCATACATTTCTACAGATAATGTATGTACGTTTTAGATATTATATACTTTTCCGAGGTATTGTATAGAATATCGATTTATACACATTGCCGGTTACAATGTAAACTTTAAAAAGTGGTTTCCACCGGTAAAAACGAGTTTTATCCAGAAGACATGGCCTTGTATGTATATAATTGTACTTTACATAGAAATATAAGATAATAAACATTTTTTGAGAAAATATTAGTATACAATGCACGATTACGACCTCAAAGCAAAGTAAAGTCGTCCAATCTTTGAGTTTTGACCCGACATCCTCTTCTTGTATATTTATTATAATACCTAATTAAACTATTTATTTAATATGATACGTACAAAATACATATTATTAGTTATTTTGATTTGATATTTTAATTTTGATATGAAAATTTTAAACAATTACTAAAATAATTCACTTTTTCCCTCGTATGATATAATAACAAAATAGGGGCTGTTAAATAAAGAATTAAACTCAAAATATTGTATATTTAATTTTTACATAACGTTCTTCTTTCAAACTACTTTTTAGCTATATATTTCATTACGTTTTTTGATGAATCCTTTTAATTTTAAATTGCAAAATTTTAAAAGTATTTATTAACACAAATTTTAAAAAATACTTAATGTCAAATCCAATCACTTAGACTTACTTATTTTAATCACATACGACGAGTATTATAACTTAAAACATTGATGTAAATAACAAATAAAACAATGAATAGTCTTTTATATACTTAAAATACCTTTGGTTCAATAGGTGATGGAAATCAACAATAGAACTAAGAACCAAGTTTAGTTATAACTTGTATTTCCAATTACCAGGTACAACAATTCTAATCTCAATGACAAAATAATTATAAAAAAAAAGACTATGAATTATACTATAATTATTTTATACATCAGTCGTTATTTATTATTTCCCTTATCTTATTTAAAGACTATGTAGTATTTTTATAATATATTATTTTGACATACATGTAAAATTCTAAATAATAATACGCATATCGAGGCCAGTCGGGGCACAACATGGGATTGTAAAATCGAACCGCACGTTTCGATTTTCACTCGAGAAAATGAAATATTTAATATCTTCATTTTTCGCTCTGGTGTAAAGACAACGCGCGGCGTTGAATTCCGTCCCTCAACACGCAATGCCTCCAGAATCCGGTAAAAATAGGGAAAGGAGTGTCTTAACACTAAAAGAAACTAAAAAAAACAAATACATAATAAATACATTCTTAGACAGATGAGAATACTTAAAATACTATACACTAAATAAAAAAATCAGCTTCACGGTGTATCCTGCACACAGCAAGGTAGGCAGAGGGAATCTTGTGTTAAGAAACTCCGTTCCGCAAATTCTACCGAATTCTGGAGGCTTTGCGTGTTGAGTGGTAAAACTCAACGCCGCGCTTTGCCTCGACACCAGAGCGAAGAAATGGAAATATAAATTTAAATAAATATTTCATCCCCTCGAGTGTGGCTCGATCCCACAACCAGTCGGTTTTACAGTCACACTTTGTGCCCTTGCGCCACGACCGACCTCACTGTACATTAAAACAATGAATTTACTTTTTACTCAACTGAAACCTAGACGTAATAAGACAGTTAATTCTAATTCTTATGTCAGTCACGTAATGTCGAGTAAATTCTGACCTTACATTAGAATATTTTGTAGTACGACATATTTAAAAAATATTTTATAACGTAATTTATGGTTTTATGAGTTTTTTTTTTCATTTTTAGCTATATAGTTTATGGCCTAAGTCTGGCCACACACGTACAATAATATTGTCAATAAATAACGTATTGTCAATAATATTGCGTGTGTGGCCAGCCTACTGAAAAGTCTACTGAAAAATAAGCAATGATATCATCTGTCAAATAATTAAATTCAATAACAAATAATTAACCGGTGAAAGTGTCCCCTCAGTAAACTTGTAATTATTTATTAACCTTTAAAATTAACATTTTATAGTGTAATATTAACAAATACCCTTCGTTGTAGGTATAAAAAACTGAAGATGTCGGAGGAATCGCAGGTGCGGTCCTTTTATTCCGGGAAAAACTTCTTCATAACTGGTGGTACTGGTTTCGTGGGATTATGTCTCATCGAGAAAATTCTAAGAACTATACCTGATGTGGGGAAATTATATCTTCTAATACGACCTAAGAAAGGAAAAAGTATTACGTCGAGAATACAGGAGTTTGCTAACCATCCTGTAAGTATGAATTGTAGTTATTTTTTATATAAACATTTTTCGGCATTAATTTTTATATATATATATTAAGTTTATTTTGTACATGTATGTTTATCGTATAAGTGGAAACTTTATTGGGTTACTAGAGACTAACACGGTATCAAATTAGCTTCACGCTGTATACCGCACACAGCAGGGTAGGCAGAGGGAACCTAGTGTTGAGACACTCCGTTCCCCACTTTCTGCCGAATTCTGGAGGCATTGCGTGTTGAGTGGCAGAACTCAACGCCGCGCTTAACCTCGGTACCAGAGCGAAGAAATGGAAATATAAATTTAAGTAAATATTTCATCTCCTCGAGTGGGGATCGAACCCACAACCAGTCGGTTTTGCAGTCACACCTCGTGTACTACACGGTAATCAACAAAAAAACACGGTATCACTTATTTAAATTTATTTTTATATTATATACAGCCAAAGGATAATAATTTTGTTTAAAAATATTTTTTTATAAAAAGTATCCTTTGCCATTTTTCATACCTCTAAGAATATATATACAAAATTTCATGATAATCAGTTGAGAGATTTTGGTGTGAAACATAACAAACAAACTTACAATAACATTTATAAGATTAGTATGATTAGTATTATGTTATGTACCTGTGTTAACTATTTATATTGTAAAAACTGTTGTTTTGTTTCTTAATATAATAAAAATAAAAAAGATATTTTTTTAATCTTAAAAATTAAAATTTTAAAAATTAATATCCTTTTTCCATTGCAGGACAATGTATTTCTTTTATCATATTTTATGAAATCATTACTTTTAGGAAAATTACTGAATTATATGTCATAGTTATACAATGATATTTGTATGTCAAACATTAGTCCTAATAAATTATGTCATATTTAGTAATCATTATAAATAATAAGTTTATTAAATGTCCACAGCAATATTGATTTTCCTTAAGTTTATTTATAAATTGATAATTGCCATTGAAATTATATTAACACAAATATTACTAATAACCTTAATTAATAAAACTAATTAAAACTTTAGCTGTTACTAGATTAAATCATTTGTTTTTGTAGTTATAATTATACTACTTTGTAATTAACTACTTTGTAATTAACTTTAATTAAGACTTGTCTGTATGATATCAATTTTTAACTTATTTCTATATATTATTTATAATATTGTCACTGGTGGTAAAGAGAGTCAACCAAAAAAATATTTATTTTACAAAAATCTTATTAAAAGTTGCTTTAGGTTCAATAATTATAGAGTGCAAATTAAGTAGGTTACATTGATATGAGTAACCCATATAAGATGTAATATAGCCTTTATTTGACTTTCCTTAATAAATGGACTGTCCACACAAAAAAAGTTTAATTCCAACCAGTAGTTCCTGAGATTGGTCATTTTCAACCAAACAAACTTTTCAGCTTTAAATATTATTAATTTGCAGATTGTGGTACAGTTGCCATATCATTATATTTGTATAACATTTCTTTATTAAGAATTGTTAAATAAATTAAAATATTTTACTATATTTTAGTTCATGTCTGAATCAAGTAATATTATAATACCAAGTTTGTTTCGGTCTGATTAAGATGAAAGTTAACCAAGTTGAAATTAGTACATTCAATGGAAGGGCAATTAGAAAGGTTCTAAGTAAATGGTAACAAAAAAATAATAACAGCTCCCTATATCTAATATATACCTATAATAGTCTATACTAATATTACAAATCTAATGAGATAATTTAGTTGAATGCACTAATATCAGGAACTCTGACTCAAAAATTGTTTCTGTATTGAAGGCTATATATACTGAGATCTCAGGGCCCCCAGTCATTTTAGCAAAGCTGAATTTTTGAGGATTAATATGTATAGTTAAGATGGTAGTTTTTTTTGGTAGATGGTACTTACTAACTTGAAAATAGTATTTGTTATTATTAGAGTAGATAACCATTTTTTTATTATTTAAGTAGTAGATTGATATAAAGTTATTACAAATTCACAGTGCAATAATAAATTCATTTGTATTACTGTGCACCAACGTCGTCAAAAACCTACACAAGTTTAAACATACAGTACAGTCAACAAGTCATGGCCACCCTGCTTGACAATTATGAAAACAATAATCACCCACACTAAGTAAATACATCAACAAGTATACATCTTAATTAAAATACTAGTATTTACTAGTGTAGTAATATAATAGTATAACATAAAAATGTAATCTTATTAGTATATACAAGTATTATAGAAAAACATACATATTTATTTCAGGTATTCGAGAAATTACTAGAAACAAACACAAATGATATATTCAACAAATTAGTACCGATTTCCGGGGACGTTGGCACTGAAGATCTGGGTATATCCGAAGAAGATAGACAAATTTTAATACAAAATGTCAATGTGGTTGTGCATTCAGCTGCGACGTTAGACTTTGAAGAGAGTCTGAAACCAACCGTCCAAATAAACGTTTTGGGCACTCGACAGATAATGGAATTATGCGATCAGATGAAAAATTTGAAGGTATTTATAGTTTTTGTTTTAGCTGTGTTTAGTTTTATTTGGCCAGTCGTGGCGCAGGGGCATAAAGTGTGACTGTAAAACCGACTGGTTGTGGGTTCGATCACCACTTGAGGAGACGAAATATTTATTATACATTTATATTTTCATTATTAATTGTCGAGATAAACCAGGTTCCGCCGCTCAATACGCAACACCTCCAGAACTGGGCGGAAAGTGGAGAACGGAATGTTTTAACGCTAGGTTTTCTCTGTCTACCCTGCTGAGTGCGGGATACAACGTGAAGCTGATTTTTTTTAGAGTTTTATTTGAAAATACCTATATGTACTGGCGCTGTAAATGATACTTAACGTCGCGCTCTACTTTACTTAAGTGCTGTGATTGGGCTCTATGCCCTTATGTGGATAACTTAATATGCATTCTATGCGCGTACCTCTGATACCCATAAAACCTATAAAATTCTTGTCGTATTTTTCAAAATAACATAAATCTTTCTAACATTTATTTTTCCTTTTTTTAGGTAATGATACACGTTTCATCGGCCTACGTTAATTCCTACTTAAAGGAAGCGCATGAGAAAGTATATGATACACCAGCAGATGTGGAATCAGTAATAGATTTATCAAGGAAACTTAGTGACCAAGCGTTAGTGGATATGGAGAAAACGTTAGTGTGTCTCTTTTGGTGATTAGTCACTCAGTTTTTAATGTTATATTGTATGAATGTAAAAGTGACGTAACTTAGTTTATAATTTATATTTCGGAATTCAATATACGAAACTGGTCTAAAAGTACATAGTGTCTTAATACTAAATTATTTATATTTCATATTCAAAACTAATACTAATATAATTTATTTAAATTATTAAAAATCTATTATCTAAAATTACTTTGCTTTCAAAGTGGGAAAACAAGAATGATTGAAAAGAATTTTTCTATTCAAACCAATAGTTCCTAAGATTATTGTGTTAAACCAAGCAAACTCTCTAGCTATTATTATTAAATATGCATAATATTTTCTTTCAGAATACTAAAAGACCATCCAAACACCTACACGTTTACAAAACATTTGGCTGAGCATGAAGTTAAGAAATATTCAGAAAAATTCCCTTGTACCATTGTTAGACCTACTATGAGTGAGTATTAGACACTAACGACACCGCGGCTTCACCCGCTTAATTTTTTTATATTATAGCCAAAATTGATTGTGGGTTCGATCCCCACTCGAGGAGATGAAATATTTACTTAAATTTATATTTCCATTTCTTCGCTCTGGTGTCGAGGCTAAGCGCGGCGTTGAGTTCTACCACTCAACACGCAATGCCTCCAGAATTCGGCAGAAAATGGGGAACGGAGTGTCTTAACACTAGGTTCTCTCTGGCTACCCTGCGGTGTGGGATACAGCGTGAAGCTGATTTAATTTTATAGCCAAAATATTTACATAAACGTACGTGCCTATATGTTATTCTGATGAAAAATCGATGTTGTGTGGTAAACGGAAAGTACGAAGAGAATGGAAAATAAAAATTTCTTTGTTTTCAGTTGTCGCTGCGTGGAAAGAACCTGTTGTAGGTTGGACTTGCTCTAAAGTAGGACCGCAGGGATTTTTAATGGGGGCCGCGAGAGGTAAGTAACTTTTCTTACATTATTGAACAAGTAAAATCTTCCAAATATAAAAGTTATCCATAAATAAAAATATTTTTATTAATACATATTAATTATAAAAAAACCGGTTAATCGGTACGGAAGCCTCGGTGGTCGGACTCGACCACCGAGGCTTTTGTACCAATTTCAGGATTGTATGTCAATGGGATGTACAACTTATAAAAGTTTACCAATTTAATAAGATCGTTGATTTTGATAATTTTAAACATTTTAAATGAAACTATTTAAGCGGATTAATGGCGTAAATTTAGTATTATACATTTTTGAAAGCCCGACATTTCGAAAACTGCAGTAGGCCAAGGACTGAGGTGGCATTTGTCTGTCAGTTGACATAATTATAATATCAAACTACCGCCAACGATTTTTTATTTGCCTCGCGTAATCAAGGCAGGGCAGTCCCTGGATTCCTGCAGAATGAGCTGACTATATCTTGTCCTTTGGTATGGTGGGTTTGCGACTTCAATGATTTTATAAGTGGGCCCCAGGTAGTAGAAAATTTCTAACCATCCTATCTGTTGAAATAAGGATGTTTTTGTATTTCAATAGCCTTGTGGATAATTCTAGGAATATACCTGATTTTCTTAGCGAGGATTTGGGGTTTATCAAATCTTATGTATTGGGTGGGTTTATCAGTATGCTCACACACAGCTGACTTCGATACATGCCCATTCTTGATATCGGAAATGTGTCGTCTTAACACCGTTGCTTCTCTTTGTTTGACCGATGTATGATAAGCCACAATCTCAATCTACATGGTATACACCTGCACACTGTAAACAAATATTACTTTTCACTGGTCTCAAGAATTGGCTCTTTCTTTATAGACTTGAATATGGTTTTTATGGAAACTCTTCTTAAAATGTTGAATGGTAGAAGTGCTGGCTGCCTCTCTACTGGGGGTGCCTTGTTGGTCTTCTGACAACGCTGGCGGGGAACTGGCAACTTGTTCTGATGAAGGGCATTCTTCACCTGCCGAAGCTCGCCCCTAGGTTTTCAGCGTCGGAGAGGTGGTAGACTCTCTGAAACAAAGATTTGCCAACGGTAGATAACTGCGTGTGGTGGTGGTGCGATGGTGCGATTAATAAATCGTTGGCGGTAGTTTGATATAATAATTATGTCAACTGATAGACGAATGCCACCTCAGTCTACCCGTGACCACGGACTACTGTAAAGTGTTTTTAAAAATATATAATACTAAATATACGCGATTAATTCGATTAAAAAGTTTCTTTTAAAATTAGCCAACTTAAGTTTGCGGGCATATTTACTTATGAAATAACTACAAATATAAGTTTGTAATGATTTTTTCTATGATATACTTATAAACTATCACTTTTTGGATTTTTTTCTATACTGGTGTTTTTTCTTTTTTTTATAATTTTAACTAAACACTATAGACACGTAGTGTTTTTTTTTAACTTTTTCATTCTCATCAGCTAATCAACAGTATCTTTATTTGTCGCTTAAGCTAGGCTTATAAGTAGAGACAATTATCTAGATATTTAATTCCTAAGAAAGTCCTATATTGATGTTGTAATATTATCACTTTGTGGAAATTTCCTAACTAGGTCCACGGAAAGTACCCTTTTTTAAGTTTTGATTTTGCAGCAAATTTTAGACAAGAATTAGCTGCTTTTTTGCAATAAAACAGTTGCATAAATGCTCGTATATTTATGTGGTGGAGTTAAACACCACGTTTTGTCTTGTTATCGAATCACATATTTACATTCACATTTTTATTTGTACATATTATTCTTTTTTTCAGGTGTAGTCCGTCGTCTACCAATGTCTAAAGATAATATAGCTGATTATATACCGGTGGATGTGGTGGTCAATCAACTGTTGGCAGCTGGTTGGAATGCCGGAATAAGCGGGTAAATGACTTACTGACTAGACTCTCCGTTTTTTATATAGTATTATTTGTATATAATGTTACTTAATGTAAAGACGAATTCTATAAAGCATCAAAATCTCACGTAAATGTGATAATTGCCCACACATATGACCTCACATCCATATATGTGATCACACATCCACACATGTGATCCCACGTCTACACATGTGATCTGACACCCACAAATCCACTACATTGTTTTCATTTCCTTGCTCTGTTAAACAAATCGCAGTGTCGAGTTCCGTTTTTTTTAATATTAATAATATTATTTGTTTTAATTTTTTTTTCAGGCCAGGTCTATCTGTCTACCATTGTTCGTCGTCAACACAAAAACCATTCAAATGGTCGATGTTGGAGAACGTCGTAAACAAAATGTTGCACAATTACCCTTTGAAAAGTGCTGTATGGTGAGTGCGAGTTTGATTTTTTTAGTAAAAATAAGATACTATTTATTTTATTGGGGGGTTCCTAAACATACATCACTGGTGTATTGTTATTTGAAATTAATTAAATTTCATAATATAGCTAAATAGTATAGATATGTCAGTCTTAATATTGAATCAGCTTCACGCTGTATCCCGCATATAGCAGGGTAGACAGAGGGAAACTACTGTTAATGTTTCGTACTCCGTTCCTCACTTCACATTCCGTACGCCGAATTTTTCGAGGCATTGCGTGTTGAGTAGGAGAACTCAACGCCGATTTTGCCTTGGTGCCAGATCGAAGAATTGAAAATATTAAATGATAATTCATTTCCCCGAGTGGGGATCAAACCCATAGCCGCCGCGTTACTGTTACACCCTTGTGCCCTTGCGCCACGAAGGCCGTAGTATTGCTGTAAAATAAAAAAAACATTAAAAGCAAAATGAAAATATGTTCAATTTTAATTTCAAATTATGGATTAACTTAAATTTCAAATTATTAATAAAAATTAAATTAAATTAAATTAGCTTCACGCTGTATCCCGCACACAGCAGGGTAGCCAGAGGGAACCTAGTGTTAAGACACTCCGTTCCCCACTTTCTGCCGAATTCTGGAGGCATTGCGTGTTGAGTGGCAGAACTCAACGCCGCGCTTAACCTGGACACCAGAGCGAAGAAATGGAAATATAAATTTAAGTAAATATTTCATCTCCTCGAGTGGGAATCGAACCCACAACCAGTCGGTTTTGCAGTCACACCTTGTGCCGCTGCGCCACGACCGGCCTCAAATTATTAATAGTAATATAAATTTTTGCGTCAGACATTTGGTGACCATTTATCTATATTGGGAAACAAAAAAAATATTTGTACATTGTGTGCAATTATTATATTTGTTTTTTTTTTATTTTGGATCATAATATGATATGATTTAAGATTTATTTTTTATATTTGGTACTTGGCTTAGGGGTCTAAATAATATTTCTGGTGATCATTTAAAATATACCCTTAAATAAAGCTAAAAACTAACATAAGTTAAAGAGAAACATTACTTACAAAGATTTATTAGTATTTTATTATTGCTCGGCAGTATTTCACATTGCAGAATAGACAGAGGGAACCTAGTGTTAGGACAGTCCATTCTTTGCTTCCCACAGGAATTATCATTGTGTGTTAAAAAAATCAAATTTAGGACCATCATGTCACTAACCGTTACATGTATAACTTTAAGCTATTTTTTGTTTTGCTACAGGTACCCGCACCTTGATTTTGTCTCATCTCTCTGGCTGTTCCGGATATCCGCCATCTTTATTCACTTCCTGCCCGCCATTTTGTTAGATATGATATTGAGACTTACCGGGAAGAAGCCCATGTATGTATATTTTTAATTTAATTTATTTTAATTTAGTAGTAAAATGTGTAATTCTAAATACTGTCGTTGCGCTAGGGTACAAGCGAGGGACTGTAAACACGAAGGTTGTGGCTGCCTCAAAATACGCAGTATCTCGAAAGTTTACCGAAAAGTGGAGAACTGATTGCCTTAACATCAGGTTCCTTCTACCTATCCTACTGTTATACCTACGCCTTGTCTTGTTACATGAGTGATAAAATGAAAATAACATTAAATCCCTCCATGGGAATCGAACCCACAAATGTTGCGTTTACAGTCAATTAATATTTTTGCCATAAATATTTTTAATTTATTTTCCAGATTGTTCCGTCTACACAAAAATGTATGGAATTCACTGAGTCGACTCGAAACATTTATTTTTAGTGAATGGAAGTTTCATAATACAAATACAAGGGAACTAAATCAGAAATTAAATAAAGTTGATAAAGAAATATACTTTATAGACATACAGACGATTGTTGTAAGTATCTTTTTTATATAGAGTGCTATATGGCGGAACACAACGCCGCGCTTTATCTTAACTGAACGGAGAAATGAGAATGCTTTTAAATTTTATACAATTTAGACGTTAAGTTATATTATATGATGATGATGACATAAAACATGGTTATATACAGGGTGGAAGTGTCAGCACCACCATTATATGAAACCACAGTTTTGACTGTTCTATAAAAGCCTAATTAATAAAAAAAATCCCAAAAATTAAGAAGTTTTTTTTTAAACAAAATAAATAACTAAATTATCTATTTATCCTTTTTTTACCCTTTTTTACTTCAAATCATAACAGAACCCATGACCACTTAATTAAAGCTTGTGCATTGTAATTATACATTTACAAATATAACAATTATACAATGTACAATACAAAATATTTCAATATTACCCCGCTATATACGGGATACAGCGTGAACCTGAAAATGAAATTATACAATTACTTACAGTACGGTCGACAAGTTGTGGCCGCCCTGAAGTTAGGTTCGAATTAGTTAGAAGTATAAAAAAAATAAGAAAAATACTAACATCAAATCTGAGCAGCCATCTGCAGCTAATATTAGAGCGATCCCGACTCGTCGAATGTAGCGTACAATTGTATACAGTATTACAATTTAATAATTTTATATAGTCCAGGCAGAGCGCGGCGTTGAGTTCCGCCACTCAACACGCAATGCCTCTAGAACTTGGCGAAAAGTGAGGAACGGAGTGTCATAACACTAGGTTTTCTCTGCCTACCCTGCTGTGTGCGGGATCATCATGAAGCTGATTTATTTTTTAATTTTATTTATTCATACAAATTTCATACAATTTTATATAATTTAACACAATTTCCAGTGGGAACAATATTTCGTGAACCTACACTTGGGCGTTAGAAAATATTTAAATCATGAAAGTGAAAAAACTCTACCGGCAGCCAAGAGCAAGCACAATGTGTAAGTTTTTTAAAATTATTTTTGTATATTGTAAAATAAATAAAGATATAAGTAATCACTTCCAATATTATCTTAAACTAACAGAAAATAATTAAAAAAAAACTAATTTTATCACTAAAAAAAATATTTTTATTTCCTTACTATTTTAAACGAAGTGCTGAATTCCGCCACTCAACATTGGTCTGTTTGTAAGGAACGGAATACTCTAACATTTGCTTTTGCTCTACCTATCCAGCTATATGAAGGATACACCGTAAAAAAATTACATAAATATTTTAAATGAAACTATTTAACTAATGCTTTTAAATAGTCTATCGCGTATATTTAGTATTATATATTTTTAGAAACCCGACGTTTCGAACACTTTGCAGTAGTCCGTGGTCACGGGTAGACAAAAAACAGACAAAAAAGACTACTGTAAACTGTTCGAAACGTCGAGTTTTCGCGATTAATCCGGTTAAATAATTTCATTTAAAATATTTATGTAATTTTTAACGCTGTATCCCGCATATAGCAGTATAGGTAGAGCAAAAGCAAATTTTATTTTCATTTAAAATGTGTAATAATAGTGAAAACAACATAAATATGTTTTTTTTCTTTTCCAGGCTTCATGCAGTACATATAATATGGCAAATATTAATAATATTTCTCGTATGGTATTTAGTATCGAACGCCTGTGGCCTTCTAGTGTTACACACTCCTTGGATGCCGCCCGTTATATATTATTTGTATAGCTTATTGTAATTTTTAATTATATGTTGTTTTAAAAAACTGACAAAATATTTAAAAAAAGCAAATTTCGAACATGCTGTATATGATAGAATATTAATAAGTAAAATAAAAAGGACTTTTGCTTTTTGTGAGACTAGACTTTCGTTTTTAACTGAAAAATGTATGTTTCTTTTAAAAAATTACGTTTGTATATTTAAACAGTTTAGACGTAGGATTTTTTTTCATTTCACGATTTTTATCCAAACCTATATTTCGTGTGACGCATTTACACATTTTAATATATTTTTTTAACTGTATTAAAAAAAAAATTGGCTTTTATAAATTAGTTAAAACTGTGGTTTCATTTAAAGTGATGCTGACACTTCCATCCTGTTTATAAAAAAATCATATTTAAATATAATATACTATTGTGGAAGGAATTCATGGCTTCACTTGTCGTGGCGATGATATAATATGTTTATTAGTAAAGAAAATTGAGAACGGAAATATAAATGGATGTGAGAACAAAGTCATTTATAAAATATTTTTAGATACATTTAAAAAAAACACTTTTCGTAAACGAAATATGTGTTACGTTTGTCTAAATGTCGAATTGGATGTGTCTTATTTGTGTTTAAGTAAATCTAAATATATATATATTTTTAACATATTTAAACTGTTATTCCTCACTTAGGAAAGAAAAATATTTATTTAGAAAACGTATAAAAAAAAATTCTGGTCGGTTTCCAGGAAGGGCGGGTTCGAGTCCCACTACATTAAAATTTTTATACATTTTCTAAAAAGTGCTAAATTTATATTAATTAAATTTTACACTTTGATCAAGATTTGACCAAGATGAAGAAGAATGTATAGCTTATTAGTGTAAAGCCCGTGTAGTGGTTGTATCGTACGAGATGCGGCTTCAAATACTGCTGTGTTTAAATTTAAAAATGTTTTTATGAATATTTAATTTTATAACAAAATTTGTCTAACTAAATAAATTTGCTTGTATAATTTCGTCTAAGTGCCTAATAAATGTGTAATGTAGTGTCTAATTTAGACTGGTCTAGGTGTTACTTAGGTGTTAAGGTGATCTGCTTGTGGATAATGTTTTAAATAAATATTTTGTTTTACATTTTTGAGTTTTTGTTTATACTTATATTTATATTTTTATTCATATGTGGCTTCAATGACCCTACAAATTAAATACAAAAATCAATTACATAATACATATTTTTATTATACAACTAGAGGCTCTCTATAACTTTTTTTGTCATTGTAATTTTGATTGAAAATTACACTGCCTTTACCAGGTGTAAAAAGAAAATTTGTGTCCCAACAAAAAGTGCTTTTCGGGCGTATAAACATAAATTAACTGGCATACTCTCAAATCATTACTTGATTAGATTCACAATATAGTGCCGGTCACGGTCCGATCTCAGTCTATCAACATATTTTAATGAGAAACAATAAGAGCATTCATACAATTATGGACTAACGCAGTGATTCTCAACCTTTTTTTTGTTGCGACACATATTTAACGTTTTCAAAATTTGGCGGCACACAAAGAGAAATTATTTACTACAACACACTGCATAAATAGTTTATGACAAAAATTTTAAATATACGAATTTATTTGTTATGTTGTTAAAAATATTTTTCTTTTTAAATGATGATGATGAATGAATTTAATTATATTAACATATATATTTTGTGTGCCGCGGCACACAAAAGTGCCGCGGCATAGTGATTGAGAATCACTGCTCTAACGTATATAAGAATATTTCTCATACACAGTGGCGTAGCTGGGGGGGTGCGAGCGGTGCAGTCGCACCGGGCAACAAAGGGAAAGGGGCATCAAAGTCTACGATCAATTTTTCAAATTTTTTTTCAATCAAGAATCAAGAAATGTACAAGAAAAATAAGAGAATAATAATGAAAAATACAATCTCGCTATCATGTCAATTGACCATGAACTAATCGCTATTATTGATTTTGAAAATGTGATTAATGACTTTGCTAGTCAAAAAGCGCGTAATGTCCGTTTTAAATTTTTGCAATATTTTTTACCAAAATCTAATGTTATAACTTATAACTTAACTTAACTTAGCTTCACGTTTTTCCCTAGTGGGGTAGTCAGAGAGAATGGAGCGCCAAACGCTACGATCTCTACATACCTCTTTCGCCTCGTCCACTGTTATCAACCTATACATGCCCTCCGGGCATTTCTGTTTCTGTCTTCTTCATTCTCACCGTGACATCCTCGCTAGTACCTGCCATTCTGTATGTATCTCTTCATTGCGGATTCAATCAGCTAAGCGGACTCCGCATATCCTACGAAGAGATCGCATCTCCACGGCATTCATCTTTCTTTCATTCTGCTTCTGTAATACCCACGTTTCGCTGCCGAATAACAGAGTCGGTACCAACACTGCATTGTGTACGGCCAAACGCGCTGCTGTGTTGACGTTTCGCCGTCTCATCAATGCAGCTAAGGCTCCGTTAACCTTGTTACCGGCAGCAATACGCCTTTCCACATCCATCGTAACGTATTTTCCATTTCTACTGAACATACTTCCCAAATATACCACTTCATTCACTTATTCTAATATCTTACCATTTACACTGATTTTGCATTCCGTCCTTAGTTCATCTCATTCAAAAATCAGGACCTTTGTCTTATTCTCATAGAGGCTTAGACCATTATTTTCACAAGCTTCTTTCAGAGTGGTGACCAATGCCTGCAACTCGCATTCTGATGATGCAATAAGCACTGCATCATCTGCGTACAGCAGACAATTCACATTCAGGTCACCTACTTTCAGTCTCATATCACTTTGTTTCACTCCTTGGAGACAGCTATCCAAATACAAATTGAACAACCAAGCTAACATTTTTTTTTTTTTTAACGTGAGGAAATCCTTTTACGGATACCGGCCCGAGTGGGGACTCGAGCTCGGTTATGTGGGGCTCGCGGACTGGCAGATGTTAGGCCGTCCGAATACCCACTAAAACCTCACGGTGCTCCTCCTCGACCACCACTGGCCGCGAGACGCGGGGACAAGAGTCTTCCGCGAAACGCGGCGGCGGGAGCCTGCAAGGCACGTCGTGGAGTCAAGGGTGGTGGGCACCCTCGACGACCTGCTCGGAGTAGCGCGCGGGAGCAACCTGCGCGCGACTACTCGGGCCAGGTTTGTAGGCGGCCAGCTTCCCCAAGCTGACCGCCCTCTGGCTCATTAGGGCGGAAGGCGGCGATCGTGTGCCGCCCTCCGGCGACCAGGTCTCTTACGACGGATGGCGAGTTCGGCAGAAGCCTCCCTCGCCCGTTCTGCAGACTCCTTCTCGAGCACCACTGCCTCGCAGAAGGAGGAGACCGCATCCCACGACGTCTCGCTGCCGGCCATGGCCTTGACCACGGCCGGCAGGGAGAGGTCGTCCCCTATGACGTCGCGCAGAGCGCGACGTTGAGACGCCCAGGCTGTGCACACCTCCAACGTGTGCTGGGCCGTCTCATCGAGGCAGTCGTCGCAGTGGTGGCAGCGAGCGTCGGGCTCCCTCCCGGCGATCCGACACAGGTAACCCCCGAAGCAACCATGCCCCGTGAGTACCTGTGTCGTGCGGAAGGTTAGGACGCCGTGACGCCGCGCTAACCACTGGCGGAACACTGGACGAACAGCCTCGATCGTCAACCGGCCGGCAGTTGGTGTCGCCAGCCGGGATTCCCACACTTCTAATGCGGCTTCCCGCTCCTCCTCGGTGCGCGCTGGGCTTGCCGCGGCGCCGGACGCGAGGCCCCGACGCCGGCAATAGGCCGACGCCAGAGACGTCGCGTCCAGGTCCCACGGCACGACTCCGGCCAGCACGCACGCTCTTCACCGGAGATGGTCCGATACCCCCGTATCGCCTGGATGGCCATCACCCTCTGCGCACGTCGCAGCAGGGCGATGTTTTGCCGATCCAGGGCGTCCGCCCATACGGGAGCGCCGTAGAGGGCCATTGATCGGACCACTCCGGTGTACAGCCGACGGCTCGAGGCGCTCGGCCCGGCGACATTGGGCAAAAGGCGCGCCAATGCCGCCGCCGTCTTCAATAGTTTCGGGGCCAAGGATGTAAAGTGGCCCCGGAAACTCCACCGACCGTCCAGAACAAGTCCGAGGTACTTCATGCTCCTGGTGACGCTGATTTCGACGCCACCGATGGTAATATGGGCCCCAGAAGGTGGGCCCTTTCGAGGAGCATGGAAGTATAAAGCCTCGGACTTGTTTAGGGCGACTTCCAACCCTAGCCGCCTGATGCGGCCCACGACTTCGGCCACCCCGGCCGTGGCTAAGACGGCCGCCTCTCGATAGGTCCTCTGCTGCGCCAAGACCAGCGTATCATCGGCGTAACAGAGGACCTTAATCCCCCTCAGGGTGCCGCCTCGCAGCACCCAGTCGTAGCCGATGTTCCAGAGGATCGGACCCAGCACCGATCCTTGTGGAACACCGGCTGACACAACAAACTCCTCCCATCCTCCTCTAGGAGCGGGAAAGGTCACAGACCTCCCGGACAGGTAAGCCCCGATGACGCGGCGCAGGTATGGAGGCACACCGTGGTAAATAAGTGCCTCCTTAATGCAGGGCCAGGGCAGGGAGTTAAAAGCGTTGGCGATGTCTAAAGACACCGCCAAGACTCCATCGCCCCGGGCCACCGACTTTACCTCCAGTATGGCATCCACAGTCGAAAGGCCACTGCGGAAGCCATACTGTTGGTCCGAGAGGTCCGGACCTGTCCCCTCCAAATGGTGTAGTAGCCTCCTCGCTACAACACGCTCGAAGAGCTTGGCAATCTCGCTCAAGAGCACGATGGGCCTGTAGGCGGAGGCAGAATCCGCCGGGCGACCCTCCTTCTTGATGAGGACTAACCTGCCTGTCTTCCACCGCTGTGGAATTATGGCTTGAGCCAGACAGGCAGTGAATAGTCCTCGCACTCTGGGCCCCAGGGTGTTCAGGGCCAGAGTTAGCGCCCGGCCGGGGATGCCATCCAGGTCCGGGGCGGTGCTCTTGAGCCGAGACCGGCGTACAGCATCTTCGAGCACCTCCTCTTCCACAGGTGGTGCGACACTGTCTTCCTCCTCCACCTCACGCGCTGCAGGGCGGGCCATACTGGGTGGTGTAAAGTTGGCCCGCTGCGGGAATAGCGACGACAGAACCCCTCGGAGGACATCCGGTTGGAGTGTCTGCGTCAGAGGTGGTGCCCAAGCCCGTAGCTTGTCCAATACCATACGGTAGGGCGTGCCAAACGGGTCTTGGTCTATCCCCGCAATCAACTGGTCGTGCGACTCGCTTTTCACACGACCGATTTCCTCCTGCAGCTGCGTTCTCGCCTCGACATAGACCTGGTACACACGGTCCTCCTCCTCCTGGACCTTCTGTACCCGTCTGCGATAGTGGCTGTACTGACGTCTCGCGTCAACGCAGATGTCACGCAGTTGCGCGACCTTCCATGACCACCAGTACACTTGCCGCCGCTGAGGGTAGCGCCTGGAACGGGGCATTGCCGCGTCACAGATACGCGTCAACGCCCCCTGCGCCCAGGATGCGGCGTCTTCTGCAGACGCCAAGCTCTGGGGCAGCCAGGATTCCACTATCGCGGCCTCCTCCAATAATTGCCTGTCGAGGCGACCCAATTGCCACCGCGGTCCGTACTCTCGCGAGGTTGGACTGGGGGTTGGTTGCACCGCTGGGTGTGTGGAGATCTCGTATAAGATGTAGAGGTGATCCGAGAGAGTCTCCACATCATCCAGCACTCGCCAACCCCGAACACGCTGCGCTAAGGCCGGACTCGCGAACGAGACGTCCACGACGGATCCGCCCAGCCTTCGCACACACGTGTTCTTCGTCCCTCGGTTGAGCACAGACAAACCGGTGGCAATTACCCACTCAGACAGTGTCACACCACGCACACTCGTCGTTGCGGAGCCCCACAGCGCTGGACTTAGCGTTGAGATCGCCTGCGACCAACACCTCCGCCGGACGAAATCGTTCTACCATTTCCCCCAATCGAATGAGGAACTCCTCGAACTCCGCGAGGATTCGATTGGGGGAAAAGTAGACCCCGACGACAACTACGTCGCCGACAAGTGCCGCGACGCATCCCGCACCTTTCTCAATACGCGAGAAAGGCGGAGAGCCCGCAGCGACCTGGGTGATGAGTGCTACCACCCCGGTGTTGTCGGCGACCCAATTGTCTCTGTCGGGAACGCTGTAAGGCTCCGCAACAACCGCCACTTGAATAGACCACTGCGCCAGGCTTCGGACCAATAAGTCCTGGGCCCTGGCGCAGTGGTTTATATTCGCCTGCAACACACGGAGAGCCATCACTTGATCTCCATGTGTTGCACCTCCCCTACCCTGGCTGGGTGACCTGTACTAGCCGGCGCGTCCGGCCTCGTACGTCCTCTCCTCCCTCCCTTTTTGTTGGCAGCGCTGGATTTTGCGCAAGCAGCACTACCTGCCTTATGGCTAGCTGGCCTCTGTGCTGCTGCGCAGACCGGGCAATGCACCTCGGAACAACCAAGCTAACATGGCACAACCTTGTTTAACACCCGATCAGATGGCCAACCAGGGCGACATGCCAACATCCTACTCGCCCGCAGGCTGAGTGATCTCTGTAAAGAGACTTAACGGCCTGCAGCAAGGGTCCGCTCACATTGTACCGGGATAGTATCTCCCATAATTTCGCTCTTACAACTCTGTCAAACGTCCACAAAAGCACAGAAAACTTTTAGGTTAACGGCCAAAAATTTTTCCATGATCATGCGGAGGGAAAAGATTGATCCATACATCCTCTTCCAGGTCTAAAGCCTCCCACAACAGCCTTTCAGATCTCTCTTGCATTCTTCTCGCTAATATTTTAACATAAACTTTACTACCCAAGCTAATGAAATTGATAGCCCTATGGTTTGTACAGTCTATCTGTGAACCTTTGCCTTTATACAAAGGCACGATGAACGCACCTCGCCAATCATCTGGGGCCCCCCCTGATTTCCAGCATAAATTGCACAAAAACCAGAACTAGTCCAAGATGCGTCGCCCACCATATTCGATCATCTCGCCAATAACTCCATCTGCTCTCGCTGCCTTACCTTATTTCAGACTTCGTATTGCATTCTCAACTTTTTTTATACTGATTTCGCCATCAGCTACATCAAGACTTAACGTTTTGCTGTTACTTGAGACTGAGAACTCATCACATTCATACATCTCCTTGTAAAATTCCGCCCATCCCTGCAAAACGTATGGTTCTTCCGTTAAAATTTCACCGTCCTTTGAAAGCACCCCTTTCATACTACAGGTTAGCGAGCAACCTCGAGAAACACTAACTTCTCTCTAGAAAAGCTTCGTTTTTCTCTGACGTTGTTCGTTAACCTTTCGTCTCTTTCTTTCTCTGCCTTTTCACGCTTCATCTTTATCAGTACTGTCGTTTGGTGCTTTTGCAGCTTATACTCTTTCTTTTTAATTTCTCTCATACTTTTTCCTTACCCGAGGCTTTATAATCCTGCCATGCTTTCTTTTTATAGCATTTTCCACTTCATCATCCCACCATTCGTCAAGCTTTTTGGTAAAGCCTTCCATCGTTTCCCTTTATCACATACCTCTTTTGCTGCTTCCTTCATGCAATCCCTAAGATTCTGCCAGCATACTCCAATATTTTCATTTCCAGATTCGCTGCTGTCTAGCTTTTTGGAAACTCTTTCTTGATATTCCTCTCTAATCGATGGATCTTGAAGCTTCCAGTTTCTTATGCGATAATTCGACTCCAAGTTTGGATACCTTGTGTAGTTGCGCCAACCTGCAAACAGACCCCTTATTCTAGCAACGACTAGACAGTGGTCTGTTCCCAGCTCAGAACCCCTAAGCACTCGGGTGTCCGTAGCTTGGCTTTGAATACGCTGATCCACTAGGAATAAATCAATCATACTTTCCCTTCCGCTCGCTCCCATGTATACATGTGAATTTGTTTGTGTTCAAACGTCATGTTTGCCACAAACAAATTCCTTTTCTTGCAAATTTCCAGTATAAGCTTTCCAGCCTCATTAATTCTCTTGTCACCATATTGACCTAGGACTCCCTCGTAACCGCTTCGCGCAGTTCCGACCCATCCGTTCAAATCGCCGCATATTATTAATTTTTCATTCCTTCACCTCCCGCCGTTCCGGACATGGCGTGTTGGGTGGCGGTCCCCAACGCCGCATTCGTCGCCACTTGACACACCAGCGGGGACGCACTGGTGCGCGCCTTGGGGGGACGCCCTATCAGTGCGCTTTTGCGAGTTGCACGTGGCAAGCCTTCCATCTTGGACTCCCATTATAACTTATATATAGTTATTATAGTTTTGCAGCAATAAAAAACGATATATCTACTCTACTGATCGAAATCCGAAATTACTTTGACCATAAAAAAAGGGCATCAAGTCCTAAGCCGCACCAGGCAGCAAATACCCTAGCTACGCCACTGCTCATACAAGAATATAATATCGGACCGGGACCAAGCCGCGACCGACCTACAGAGTGAATATTATTAAAGTTTTTTGCATTGAGTTTGAAAAGCTATAGAAATCATAAACTGTTAACATAATTTTCTATTTATTTCTAAGAAGCCATATGACTAGACAAAACTCAAAAAAAATTATTCTAAGATTTTAAAAAAACTCATTTTTATCTCTATTTTATTCAAGAACAGCTACTTTCATTATGTATCTAGGTGCTAGCAAAGCAGGGTAGGTTGAGGAAACTTAGTATTAAGATACTCCGTTCCCTACGGAGTAGTGGCGGAATGAATATAGGTCAGAACGAGGAAATGAAAAAAGAAAATAAAACAAAAAGATTATAGTCTGCAAATAATATTTATTTCACTCAATTTAGTTACTTAACTTAAATAACATAAGGAAAAATGAAAGAGAAACTACATAAAAGAGTTTACAATAACAAAATTTCCATTTTTTTATCAACAGCTATAAAAATAACACAAATTTGCAGTAAAAAAAATAAGTACACAATGTGATGTCTAAAAAAGAAAAAAAGTCAATACAAACGTCAATTTTCTTTTTAAATTATTCACAGATTTAAAAACTTATAATATATATAGATAATGTAAAAAAAACAGATTAAATCAAAAACTAAATATTGATATCTATTTAATATAACCTTATGTCTATTTGTGACTACACATCAAATACAATTGTAATAAAAAAATAGCTTTTTTTTCACATATATATTTTTTTATTTGTAAATACTTTTAAGCTTGGACGGCATTAAGCCATTTTTGCGTTTTTTTAAAATATAATCTAAGATATTTTTTTTTTTCCATATTATAATAGCAAGATGACACTAACAAACACTAAAAAATAGAGCAAAAATTATTTAACAATTTTTTACATAGGCTATTGTAATTTAATTATTATAATGTTGGTTGTAAAATATTTAGACCTTTTCATTTTCATAAGATTCATTCATAATCCTTCATTTATTTTATTTTAACACTATTTATAACACTAATGTATTTGAGTTATGTTTATGAAAAATATTTTTTCGTTAAAAAAAATATCATTTTTTATTAATATCTAATTTAGTTAAATTGTAAATGCAACTATTTATGAAATATAAAGGATTTTTTTTATTTTTAACTATGTATATCCAGAAAAACGTCAAACTACGTTTTTTATATTCGTAAATTTAAATATAATTTTCATATTTCTATGTATTCTTAGAATGAATGTGTCTTAACTCAAAATTTATATAACTTCTGTCTTAAGATTTCAGTTTAAGTGTCAATATTCCAACATAATTTTGCAATTTGATGAGTTAGGCCACTTTCACTGTGATAGTACGTTACAAATTTGAAATTCAACTCACATTATTTAAGTAGTAATCTTTTCTACATAAAAATCATGAAACCTACATCTATGATCAATTACAGATTTTTTTAAATATTTTTTTAATTAATATTTATTACTTTTTTAAACATTTTTAAAGTGTTATTCCACACTTAGGAAAGAAAAATACTTATTTAAAAAAGGTATAAAAATTTGAACGCAGCGGGACTCGAACCCGCGCCTCCTGGAAACCGACCAGGCGCTCTGACCACTAAGCCATGCGTTCAATGAACGCAGTTCGAGTCCCGCTGCGTTCAAATTTTTATACGTTTTCTAAATAAGTGATATTTATTACTGTTTATATTTTTATTTCTCATCACTATTTATATTGTTGTAATATGATACATTTTTAAGGATGTTAATTATACTACAGTAATTATAGTTAAAAATGTACAAATAAAAAAATGGCAATATAATTTTAATGATTAAGAAAATATAATTTTAGTCAAATTACATAACTGTCTTTTTTAACTTATAAGTGATGTGATTCAACAAGAAAATGCATTATATATGTATATAAATAGGCATGATGACAGATTTTGAAAAACTATTCTATAATTATTATAATGCAAAATATATTATAATTACAACGTTTATCATATTGCTGCAGAAAATAAAGATTTAGTATACAAAAAATACATTTTAATTTATAATTCTAAAAATCTCACCAAAACGCGACGAGGTCATGGCGTCGCTTGTGATGTAAATCGCAGTTTTTTTGTAAATAATTATTAATCATATATTTAATAATAAAATTAATGTGAGTTTTGTAATATATTAATTAAACATATAATTATTTTAGTGATCTTTACTAGCTGTCATCATGCCTATTATAGAAATGGCAAAATGGCAATTGATATTAGAAGTACACTATTTTTATAATATAGTGTCACTATTTATAGCACAGTTAAAAGATTTAAGTAGCCATTACTTATATATTATTACAATATTGATGGCTTTTTTTATTTAATAAATTAATAATTTCTTAAATTTATCAAAAATTTTAATGTTCAACTGTTAATACAGTTAAATTTTTGATTGGGATAGAAGAAATTATTAATTTATGAAGAAATTTATGAGTTTGTTGTCACATTGCAATGTGATTTCCAAAAAAAAACAGTGATATCTCATACATTTAAAAATAAATTTACATACTGACCATTATAGGAACGTATGTTAAAGAAAAACATGAATTAAAAAATATATATTCTTTTTTAGAAGTAAAACCTAAATCGCATTTTGTACTTAGTAGCGTTTACTATTTAACGTCAAAATTTCCACACAATTTTATATTCTTATTAATTATATATCTAATATACTTATGATTTTATTTACCGATAGTGGCACGTTTCTCCTAGCTTTATGATTACTTCATTGTGTTAAATGTTTTTTTTTAATATATGTTTTTAACAGAAATAATGATTATTTTTTTTAAATAATGACTTATAGCATTTTTCTTCTATCCACATTAAAAATCGGTAAATAAAATTTTTTTTTACTAATAATTAACATACATACATAAGTATAATCTACAGAACAAGCAAAAATCGTTCGCACTACAAGTTTGAGGCGTTAGTGCAGGTTCCATTACAGGTTATGGCAAATTGTAAATAAAAATATAATATAGGCGGATTATATAAAAAAAAGAAAAACTAATTTGTGCTATTTTTAAAATTAAATATAATCTTACCTCAAACTCATTTGCAACTAAAACACAAAGTTATACATTGTTTATTGTTATTATAATAATATATTTTATATAAAATATATTTTTATATATTATACATAAATATTAATATTTATATATTTAACGAACAGTAGATACTTGATTAACCAGTCTAATTGTTGTCGTTTGGCATTGGATCATCCAATGTATAAAGAAAAGTGGGTTTTTTGAATACATATCAGACATACATACAAACAAACATACATCGTACATACATATAACGAAAATCTATATTTATTACGACATACTATGTATACACTCATTT
This sequence comes from Heliconius himera, assembly GCA_021202915.1. Lineage (NCBI taxonomy): Eukaryota > Metazoa > Arthropoda > Insecta > Lepidoptera > Nymphalidae > Heliconius > Heliconius himera. Next base: position 61,731 of record JAJHJA010001030.1, read on the forward strand.
ACATATTTAATGTTAATGCTAAAAGATGATTATAACCAATCCGCATAAACGAGGGCCGGATTATTGATTTTCTACTGTAAACACTTTATTTCATATATAAATAAGCATGTCTGACCAGAAAACTGAACACATTCAGTCTTACATTCAATTTTTTTTTTATTCAAAATTGGCCTGTTGATCCATTCGTTAGCTCAAAAGTTTCAATTATTGTATTATTTTTTTCTTAAAAACCTAATAATTGGCACATTTACTTTTTATAGTTATTAGGTTTTTTTATTTTTATTATATTGCGTATTTAAATATTTTATTCAAAATTTTAAATATTATAGTATATTTTTTGTAATTGAAAACAATATTTAATATTAAAACAAAAATGTAATTTTGACATATTACATTTGTAATCATTGCTTATCTGAATTTTACTGTCTTTTTTTTGTCTGTATCAGTTCAATTATATTTCTTTAATTTCAAGAATAGTTCTTTGTTAATTTAATGTCGACATTTAATACTGAAATAAAAACAATTTCTATATATAATCTATATAAATTTATGATCTGTCATTTTGACACATTAAATGCCTAATATATTTGTAATTTTTTATTAATAACATTTCGTTCTTTGTTCAAAAATAAATGCTTTCTTTTTGTAATTGACAATTAAATGCGTCAATGCTTAATACTGAAATAGAAATAAAATTTTATATAATACAGATTTTTTATCTGTAATTTTGACACATCTTTATAATTGACATTTAGTCAATATAGTCAATTATATTTTTTTATCTGTCCAATTTTTCATGGATCACAATTTAAGTAAATATTATATTAGTAATGTCTGTGTGTCAGTTTTTTTACACATTTATTAGTGTTTTATTTCTGGTCAGAAGTACTTAAACTTTTATTTCATGCACCTACTTTATTTCTACGTTTATTTAATAGGGAGTTGTTTGATTGTTCCAGTGCCTTGATTTGGACCTGGTCGTAGTCGACGCGCATGGTGGCCAGCGAGCGCGTCATCTCGTCCTGCACGTCGGCCCACGCGTCGCCCGCGTCGCGCAGCAGCGCGTGCGTGTACAGCGGCGTCTGCGGCACCTGCGTGAACTGGCGCACCCACGGGCTCGACATCACCTGGTTCATTTATATATTGAGTTACGGATTTTGGGTCCAAAATATCGAAAAGCAAGTCCATACTATTATGTTGTTCTTATATTTAAATTTATTTTTACAGTTCCATGTAATAGTAAACAAATAGAAAAAAAAAAACAAGCTTATTAGTTTAACAGAATTAACCTAACCTATATTTTTGATTAAATCGTCGCAGGAATCCTTTTACAATTTAAATGGGTCCCGACGGTTAGTCTTCATAAACTTTTTATTAGTTTTGTGCAATCAGGTTTTTTGCTTTATACAATTTATATAAATAAATTTAAAAAAACAAACAAAATAAAGCTTACTTGATGTATTGTCAATCTTTTTGCTGGTTCTACTGATAACATTCCTTTGATAAGATTCTTTGCTTCGGAAGAAACATTGGACCATTCTGGTTCAGGAAAATCGTATTGTCCTAGTCTAATACGCTGAAATAATATAAATGTGTGTTAGATATTTATTAACAAATTATATATAGTGCGATCGACGAGTCGTGACCTCCCAGAACACCCGAAGATTTTTTTACTTTTCAATATTTTCTTTGCGGGGTGAACAATGCGATGGTTTTCGGACACTTGGGGACACACATTTGACAAATAAAGTATACTATATTTTGTCTTATAAAATTTTTCTTTTATTACAAAGCACAAACATACAATTATAATTTTACATTGTAATTTTGACGAAATGTTTAGTTAGCGTTACGTTAGTTGCATTAAATAAGAAATCTATATCGCATAGAATAAGTCACGTCAAATTCCAAAAAAACCTTTTACTCAAAAGTAATGATGAAACCGAACATTAACAAATATATTCTAATGGAAATCAAACGTGCGAACAAATCTCATGCTCATGAATTACTCAAAATATGAAAAATATATAATTTTTTTCTTTTTAAAAAAACCCTGAATGACATGTAAAAAATAGAAAATAATGATACCTTTTTCATTCCCGGCGATATAGCGAGTCCATGGTTCGAATAAAAAGGTGGGAAACCACACAGAAGTATATACATGACTACGCCTAAAGACCATATGTCACATGATTTATCATATTTTTCTGGACCTAAAACCTGAAACAAAAAACAATCTTATTAAGGTTAAATTAAAGAATTTCATACAGTATGGTCAATGAGTAGTTACAAAGTCACAATGGTGGCCACCATTGTGACTTTCTTAGCTTTAGCGCATTATAAGAAAGTAATGAAATGTAAGATTTTTTTTTAATTAAATCTGCGCAGCCATCTATCTACATCTAATTTCAGCACCAACCACTACTTTAAATAATTAGAATTTAAATATTTTAATACTTATACAGCTTCAAGCTGTATCCCGCACACAGTAGGGTAGGCAGAGGGAACCTAGTGTTAAAAAACTTCGCACCCCACTTTCTGCCGAATTCTGGAGGCATTGCGTGTTGAGTGGCAGAACTAACGCCGCGCTTTTGCCTAGACACTAAAGCGAAGAAATGGAAATATAAATTTAAGGAAATATTTCATCTCCTCGACTGGGGATCGAGCCCACAAACAGTCGGTTTTACTATACCTATCTATACCATAATAGATCATCCTATCTATACCACATTAAGGATTAATCGATTTTTGTCAGATTTTTCAAAGATATTTAGCTAAACTATGAGAAAAAACGAACACAATGTCACAACTCCATTTATTTTAAAGATTCAATAAGTGAATAAAAGAGAAGATGCAATATAATATGATAAAAGAGCGAAAAAAAGAAGACTTACCTCAGGCGCAACATAATACGGCGTATAACACGGTGTTTGTAAAGTATCCGCTTGAGTCAAAGTTTCCTTTGCGAATCCAAAATCGGTCAGCTTCAATATAGCATTGGGTTCCATACTAGTATACAGCAGATTCTCTGGTTTAATATCGCGATGGGCGATGTTAGAATCGTGGAGATGGCGTACTGCTACGCATATTGAGTGCATTATCTGTGGAAAAAATAAAAAAAAGGTCAATGATCATATTGTCTTTGAAATTAAGCCGAAAAAGCTATTCGTTTTCTCTCGCAATAAACACTCTGTTCTCAGCTCTCCGTCCAATTTATAACAGGTTAAGGTGGCGGAACTTAACGCCCTCAATTGTCTACCAGAGCATGAAAATGACAATGATAATGATTAAATCAGTCACCTATTCGGCCACCGCCACCTTTTATTTATACGTCGACTGTGTATAGCTTAATTAGCTGTGATGCTTGAAACAGGAGAACTTGATAATATTATAAAAATGTATGTTGGCATTACTGAAACACCAATTGGTAAGTTGTCCTGATTTCTTTGTTGCAGCAGGGAGCTACTTATATTTATATTATTCCATATGTTATTTATTATTATTTTTGATATATTTGTTATATTATTATCATTTATAGTAATCTGTACACCAAATGAAAAAAACGGAAAACTTAAGGGATCACTTTGGTGTTCGTCTATTTGTCAACGTTTATAAGCTATCATGGGCGTATATTTTCCAAGGGGCCTCGGCCTCGCTTTGTACACATTTGTTCGTGTAAAGATTTTTTAAAATTTTTCAAGGTGAATATTTTATAACTGACATTTCTGTGGTAGGCACTAGGACTATTCTGGGGCGGGCACGGATCACCCAGCCCACTCAATTCCTAAGCCCATATAATCTACGTTCTGATTGATCTACATTCATGAAAATAACGAAAACCTGGGTTGGCCAGTCTGCCTTGTGCTCGATTGTTTTTTTTTCTAAAACATTTTCTTACCTCAGCGGCCTGTCGCTCTGTGAAAGCCCCTTCTCTATTATCCTGAATCCTTTGAAATAGCTCGCCCCCGTCCATGCACTCCATCACAACTAGTAAGCAACGCTTGCCGCCGTATGTGTTGTCGTATACGTCAATTATCTGAAAAGGAAGTGGTACTGCAATTTAATTTTTATTGAATAAAACTATAATATTAGTATATTTTGAAGATTTGTATTTATCCCCATGCTTGCATCTTTCATGCTATAACCCGCTTATAGTACGTTAGTTACAGGTCTCACAGCGGACCTGGGACCTGATCGCTTTGCTTGGCTATGCTTGCGTGGCGCAACGGCACAAAGTGTGACTGTAAAACCGACTGGTTGTGGGGTCGATCCCCACTCGAGGAGATGAAATATTTACTTAAATTTATATTTCAATTTCTTCTGGTGTCGAGGCAAAGAGCGGCGTTGAGTTCTGCCACTCGACATATGCTTATGCATAATGCTTCCACAATTCGGCAGAAAGTAGGGAACGGAGTGTTTTAACATTAGGTTCCCTCTGCCTACCCTGTTGTGTGCGGGATACAGCGTGAAGCTGATTTATTTTATTTTATCTCATCTATTATTCATTTGCATTTTACCATGAAGGCCAGAGGCCAGTTGTGGCGCAGAGACACAAGGAGACAGTAAGCGCGACAGGTTGTGTGTCCGATTATTTCTTGAGGAGATGAAATATTTAATATTTTCAGGTAAACCCACTCTGTTATCCACTTCCCTTATTGGTGAAGTCGAGAACGACGCATTATTTAATTTGGCTCTCATTTCACAATAACATATGTTTTGATAGCAACCAAAACCAAAGATCTCACTCTAAATATATGTATAAGTAAAAGCCTCAACCATTTCAAAATATAAATATCGATTGTTTAAATTTGGTATCCTTATCCTATGACAAGTGGGTCACGGCCGGAACACCGCGCCGTAACAAAATATTCACGCTACATCGATTTATTATGTCTATGGAAAAGTCTTGTCTATGGAAAACCCCATGGAAATTCTACTTTATCATAATGACTATGAAACACGAAACTAATAATTAAATTCTATGAAAAAATGAAGTCAAGCAATTAGTTTAGCGAACATATATTTTAGTTTCACGCATTATCCCGCACAAGCAGGGTAGGTACAGAGAGAGAATCTAGTCAATCGCACCTTTCCGTTTTCGACTTTCCATCTGAATTCGAGATGCTGCGTGTTGTATGGCGGAACTTAACGCTGTACTTACGTTTTGATATACATACACATATGACAATATAATACGCTGTCGTATAAAATTAAAAGGCCAAAGATCACACGTTCTGTTTCCATTATATATGTATTTATTTTAAATAATAAAAATATATATTTTAGTAAACATATCTTATTTTCAACATTATAAAATAGTACTTTCAAACTGTGTGAGAGATTTCTATTGAGAGTAGGGTATCAAAATTAAAATCATAATATTTACATATTATTTTGAAGTAGGTAAAGGCGAGCATATCAAAATCCAAACGAAAAGAAAAATGTAGAGCCTACCATAGCGTAACTTAACCGTAAAGGCATCTACCGTTGGTAAGAAAACAAAGCGCGGAGTTGAGTTTCGCAATTGAACACGCAATGTCTCGATAATTACATGGAAAATAAGCAACAATGTTACACTAGGTTACCTCTGTCTACCTTGGTATATGCAAGTTAAAGCGTGAAACTAAAAAAGTAAACATTTACTATAACAACGCCTTGCGTAACCATAATATAAAATTATCTAAATCTAAAAATGTAGATAAGCTATTACAAGAGTACGGCGTTTATTTATACACTGTCGCATAATAATAAATACTACAGCAAAAAACAAACAAATTCTACAGAAAATTAAGTGGAAATGTTTAAGTTATTTTATATAAATAGATGTATATAATATCTATACATATATCACTTTGCTGTTGTGGTGGAGCGCTCGGCTGTGAATGCGACGGTTGCGGGTTCGAGTTGTACTCGCGAAAAATATTGTCATTTTCTTGTCCTAGTAACTAGCGCAGCGTTAAGTTCCGCCGCTCAACATGCAATGTCTCGATAATAAAAAAGAGGCTATGTTATGGGGGATTGAAGCTAAAGACCAAAACTAGTAAGTAGTATTTTAATACTGTTGCGCTAGATTACTATATTTTCTTCTTCACGCTGTATCCCGCATGTAGAGTAAGCAGACGAATAGTATACTAGACACACGTTTTCTGCACACTAACCACCAATCAATATGTTGGAGACCTTACGTATTGTGCAGCGGAATTCAACGCCGTGTTGTGTTGTTGAGCGAAGAAATGAAAATAATTCATTTCTACAAGTGAAAATCGAACTAAAAACCGTCGTGTTTAAAGTCAGATGATGTACCACTGCGCCACAATGGCCATGCGATATCTTACAAGAACATAAATTCAAAAAAGTATTTCCCAGCATCGAACCAAGGAAGATATAAGGTTTATTTAATAATACGATAGATAACTATGGTTATTGGTATATAAAAGCTCAACAGCAGATATATATTATTATTAAATTATCAGTTGGAATAATATTATTAATTGTATTAACAATTCACAGAACTTTAAAAGGTCAAGCTCCTCATTATTCCAGTTCTATATAAATTCGTTATACCAACATTATATTATTGAGAATAACTTATAGTATAAGTTATTGTAAAAATAAATAATTCTTGACGAAGTTAGATGTTGGTCAAAAATTTATTTTTTTAGGGTTCTGCACTTCAATAGAAAAAAAACTGAATCTTTATAGGATCACTTTGTTATCCGTCCGTGTCTATCCTTCGGTCTGTCTGTCAAGCTGATATTAATATCAAATATTGAGGTCCATAGTCCTCTGGATCTGGAGTTAAGTAGTTCATAAATAAAATAAATCAGCTTCACGCTGTATCCCGCACACAGCAGGGTAGGCAGAGGGAACCTAGTGTTAAGACATTCCCTTCCCCACTTTATGCCGAAATCAGGAGGCATTGCGTGTTGAGTGGCAGAAATCAACGCCCCGCTTTGCCTCGACACCAGAGCGAAGAAATAGAAATATAAATTTAAGTAAATATTTCATCTCTTCGAGTGGGGATCGAACCCACAACCAGCCGGTTTTACAGTCACACTTTGTGCCCCTGCGCTACTACTGAATAGTTTGGCCGTGTACTTGGTGTGTGTGGCCTTTGCACTAATTTCATACAAAATTAGTGCAAAGGCCAGTAAACTCAACATTGTCAAATTTTATAAGTTGTACTTTTCCTATGGAAAGACCAATTATAACTAATTTTATGATTCAAGTCTAATCTTACTAATTTAATGATACCTTCAGCAGAATTACGAAATTGATAGAGAATCTTCGTTAGCCAAGTACAACTCGCACTTGAACGATATTTTAGTAGCAAATATTATTTTTTTCTCCGTCAAGATCATTTAAAGCACTTATGACCAACCCTATAATAAAACAATAAATACATTGTTCCTTTGGTGCAACAATGCCGTATTTGCACTTTTTAAATATTGCTGGAGACGCAATCAAAGTTTGTGAATAGTATTTCCATATATACTAACTACATATGTGATGGATTTTTTTAACAAGAGCAACTACGTCATTGTTGCACTAAATTAAATTATTCCTTTGGTGCAACAATGCCGTATTTGCACTTTTTAAATATTGCTGGAGACGCAATCAAAGTTTGTGAATAGTATTTCCATATATACTAACTACATATGTGATGGATTTTTTTAACAAGAGCAACTACGTCATTGTTGCACTAAATTAAATTATTCCTTTGGTGCAACAATGCCGTATTTGCACTTTTTAAATATTGCTGGAGACGCAATCAAAGTTTGTGAATAGTATTTCCATATATACTAACTACATATGTGATGGATTTTTTTAACAAGAGCAACTACGTCATTGTTGCACTAAATTAAATTATTCCTTTGGTGCAACAATGCCGTATTTGCACTTTTTAAATATTGCTGGAGACGCAATCAAAGTTTGTGAATAGTATTTCCATATATACTAACTACATATGTGATGGATTTTTTTAACAAGAGCAACTACGTCATTGTTGCACTAAATTAAATTATTCCTTTGGTGCAACAATGCCGTATTTGCACTTTTTAAATATTGCTGGAGACGCAATCAAAGTTTGTGAATAGTATTTCCATATATACTAACTACATATGTGATGGATTTTTTTAACAAGAGCAACTACGTCATTGTTGCACTAAATTAAATTATTCCTTTGGTGCAACAATGCCGTATTTGCACTTTTTAAATATTGCTGGAGACGCAATCAAAGTTTGTGAATAGTATTTCCATATATACTAACTACATATGTGATGGATTTTTTTAACAAGAGCAACTACGTCATTGTTGCACTAAATTAAATTATTCCTTTGGTGCAACAATGCCGTATTTGCACTTTTTAAATATTGCTGGAGACGCAATCAAAGTTTGTGAATAGTATTTCCATATATACTAACTACATATGTGATGGATTTTTTTAACAAGAGCAACTACGTCATTGTTGCACTAAATTAGCGACGGGATAATATAGAGGTGTAGTGTACATATACATATATACTAGCTTTTATCCGTTACTTCGTTCTCGTAATCAAATGAAAATATTTAACTAAAACTTGTGTATGTTCAAATTTTAAATATTAGAAGTTCTTCTAATTTTAAATACTAGAACGCAGATGCCTTTCTAACAAAAAATGGACTTCCAATACAAAACGTCTTCTTATTCTATCCAGTAGTTCCTGAGGTTACGGCGTTCACATAAACAAACAAATTCAGCTCACCTCAACAATATGTATGCAGCCACTGGCACGCCAGTGTAATTCGACTTCTCGTCTCGCCTTCGCACTGTCGTGTAACACTTTCAAAGCCCGTTTGGCCCCTGTTCTTTTTTCCTTGCATTCTACTACCTGAAAAGTGAAAAATAAAACATAAATGTTACCGCTATATGCTATAGGTGACCTTTAATTTTGTGTAATATTTATTTAGATAATAAATGTACAAATAAGAGAATGGAGTGTCCAAACACTAGGTTTTCTCCTAACTGTCCTTCTACATGTTTCAATATAGATATAAAAAAGACAAAGCGCGGCGTTGACTACCACCATTCAATACGTAATGTCTCGAAATACAAGCATAAACTAGGGAAAAGTGTCCTAACACAAGGTTACCTCTGCCTAACCTAATATATGCGGGATACAACGTGAAGCTAAAATAAAACATATAATTAATTATTTATTACAGCATAGTTCAAAGGTGACTAACTAACAGCTACGCAACGAGATGAGTTACAATTCCACTTAAGGAAATGTTTATATAAATAAAACTAGTGTTTCCGGTGTGGCCAGACTAAATCAGACAGTGATAAACCACAATGAAACACGAATCATATTTTGAACAGAAATTAGATTTTATTTATTTTCTTCTAAATGACAAATACTCCAATATACCGAAAGTAGTAAAATTTTGGACTACGACTACTACGACTACTACTACGATTGATCATACGTCCATATTATCTGTCTCTTTTATATTTATCAGTGTGTTTTCGGGAGGTCGTCAGTTGCACAAGAGTACGACAGTAAGCGCGAAGGTTGTGGGTTCCCCTAGGGGGAATGAAATATTTAATATTATCTTTCTAGCTTTGTTAACTTGGTGTTGAGTTCCGCACGCAATGCCTCCAGAATTCGGCAGATAGGGGGAAACGGAAGTGCTGAAAGCTGAAATACGTATATATATTTATCAATTAGTCTATCTATCGTTCACCTTGTATATAAAAGATAGTCATTTACTTTAACAAGTCATCCTCATTAAACATTACACTTAAAATAACTTAATTTGAATGTATAATACATGTATGACGTTGTAATCAATGACGTCACAGATACCATCCATTCAGAACAACGACATTCGATGTACAAATATAAGATAAACCTGTGAATCATACATACATCGTATTTCGATATACTCGCGATGATATGGAATTTTAGTGACTAACTTAATTTAATCACTGCGTTGAGATGCGCCACTTAATGTCTCTAATGTTTCTAATTTTGGACGGAAAGTGGGGTGCGGAGTGTTTTAATACTAGATTCGGTCGGCCTATAGGAGTAAGTATAAAAATATTGTTTTTTGATTCAATAAATTCTTTTTTTTTCTGCTAAGCAGGACAAGGTCGACTTGCTTTTTTATTTTCCAAATGCTTGGATCAACAACCAAGTTATTCCGTGGTTGTATAATTTAGGGAATATCGCTTTATTTTTGGTTTATCACCGAAAAGCTCAGAAAATGGTATTCCTTGAATAGTGACGTTGCGGGTGCTATTGGGTTTCACCACCATATAAGCTTGGATGGCGTCATTAATTCAATTAAGACCTTTCAGTTCAATAAAACATGGAAAATCTTTATAATATTCTTTGCCTTAATAAAAACCAATCAACGCTTTAGACATAAAAGTGTAACAGACGAACATACAAACAAAATTACTTTCCCAATCGTCATAATAGTACAGCGTCGCGTGACGCCCACAGCATTATTCATTGATACCAAAACGTATTTTAAACGTTTTCTACAAACTATTTGTATATAATATTTGACCGTGAAGTATTATTAGTCGTGTGAATTCTACGTAATTTTAGAATAAATACTTAGTACTGTTTTAGTTAGGTGAGAAAGTGGTATTTTCCTTGAGGAAAGAGTAATGTCACAGTAACGCAACCCGTTCTCGCAACGAATCAAATCGCGGTGCTGTGTTCCACCACTCATCACCTAATGCTGCAAGATTTTGGCTGCAAGAGGGGAATGGAAGCGTTTTAGTGGAAACCAAGTGTCTTAACACTAGGTTCCCAGGTCTCATCTGCTTATCCTGCTATTTTATTTTTTCTTTATCCTGCAGCATACAGCGTGAAACTAAAAAGAAAATCGAAAATGTTAGAGAACGCTACAGTTGTAGATTCAATTTCCGCTGGGGAATTATTTATTTTTACTTCATTGCTCTGCTAACAAGACAATGGACAGAATGTCTCCAACATTTCATGTTGAGTGCCGGAACTCAAATGAGTGTTTTAAGTATTAAAACACTAATTTTGGAGACATTGCTTTAGATTTCCTCTGACCATCCTGCTATACGGGAAAAAGCGCGAAGCCGTAGAATATAGTCCAGATGTACTATAGAATTTATATAAAATTTGCTTTCCATTTTCGTAGTTTCAAAGACGAGCGGTAAAATTGGTAAAGGTCATGTCTATATATAGCGTACAAATCGACCTTCCAAGATTGCAGGCATTTTTTGATTAGTTTTGGTAATATAAATTAACTTTTTGTTTGAGTTTTATGCTGCGTAACGCATTCAGCAGGGTAAAGGAGCGGGAACCTTATAGTAAGTCATTGCGTTGCCGTTGCCCACTTTTTGAGTGCTGGGATTCAACGCCGCACTTTTTTTCGCGTCTTTTTCGCAGAGCAAAGTATTGAAAATAATTGATTCTCCAAGTAGGTTCCGAACCCACAGTCGTCGCGTTGTGAAACGCTTTGCCGCTGTGCCACGACGACCTTAACAAATTATATTTTTAGAATGAATCAATAATTTCCTAAGTCACGTGGATTTTAGTCACATAAGGGTAGTGATTGAGGTTTTAAATCGCCGTAGCTGTAAGTTACATACGAACGTTAGTGATGTTCAGGTTCCATTATATGACCTTATTTGGGCATTACTTCAAAAAGGCTTTGCAAGATTTTTTTATTTACGTTCACGCTGTATCCCGTATACAGCAGGGTAGGCAAAATTAACTTAATGTTAAAACATTCCTTGCCACGTACACCACCCAATTTTCGAGACATTGCAAAACTCGCCCTATTTTTGAGACAGTGCGTGTTGAATAGCGGACTTTGACTAAAGAAGAAAAAATATTTTAAATATACCTACTTATCTGAACATAAATCCATTAACAATAACTAATATATAACATTAAATTATAACCCTAGTTGTTAATAATGGCAAGTACGTACGTACATACACGACGTCACAACTGATAACGATTTGAGAAGAAAATATTTTCCTTTTAATTTGTTTGATCAAACGATTTGTGACGGTAAAGCGTATAACAATATGTGGTCATGAATTAGCGATTAATATTTTATAAGCTACTAGCAATTTACACACGGCTTCTCCCGCTTGAAGTTATTTTTATATTGTACAATTTATACAAAATCTTTACATAAATTATAGCCTATGTTTTATTCAGATGTATAAGCTATATAACTAAAATAAAAATTAAAATCAGCTGCACGCTGTATCCCGCACACAGCAGGGTAGGCAGAGGGAACTTAGTGTTAAGATACTCCGTTCCCCACTTTCCGCCGAGTTCTGGAGGCATTACGTGTTGAGTGGCGGAATTCAACGCCGCGTTTTGCCTCGGCACCAGAGCGAAGAAATGAAAATATAAATGTAAATAAATATTTTATTTCCTCGAGTGGAGATCGAATCCTCAACCAGTCGATTTTACACAGGCTTTAGGAGCACCCCTATACTCTCTAACCCAGTGGTTCCCAACCAGTGGTCCGCGGACCACCAGTGGTCCGCACGAGCCTAAATATGGTCCGCGAACGAATTTAATTTTATGACTAGGCATGTTGAAGCGAAGTTTCTGTTTGATTATCACAGGTATTTTTTATTATACCTCCATGCATAGTGGTCCCTGCTACCAAGAATGATATAAAAGTGGTCCTTGATGGAGAAAAGGTTGGGAACCCCTGCTCTAACCTATCCACATGTATGATTGCGTTAACTCAAAAGTTCCATTTTTTTTTCTGTTCTCTAAGAGAGTTTTAGATGATTTAAGACAAACAAACAAACGGACAACAAAGTAATTCTATAATGATTTTGTTTCTTCTTTTGAGGTCAAACGAGTGTTTAATTTATATTTAGGCCAAAATGAAACTTTAACCTTAAAAATAAAAAAAAGGTAAAATATGTCTCCTGTTTATTCAGCCATAGCATGACATTGAATTCGGCCCCCTAAAAAGTTATATCTAAATTATAAGGAAGCGGAAGAGCATAATAATACAACGATACGTTTTTTCTATGACCATTTTAAATTACTGTAGCAAAGTTTTATATGGAACATGTAAAAAATACTTGCTACTACCGCCAAACAATATGCAATGTCTCCGAAATTGGATGAAAAGTGAGGAACAGAGTGTCTTAACACCAGGTTCCATCTACTTACCCTACTAAGTGCAGGATACAGCGTGAAGCTAATATAAAAAAAAAAACAAAAAAACATTAAAGTAAAAATGAATCGAGATCGAGATAAATGTGGAAAGGGGAATTGCCGCCTTTGTTGATCTTCGAAAACACATTATCAAAGATACTGAGGTAAAGCCATGTATGAAGAGATTGATGACAGTGGATGAGGCGAAAGAGTAATGCAATGACCGTAGCGTTTGGCGTTCCGTTCTCTCTGACTAGATTTAATTGAACTGCTTACTTTACCTACGCATTTGTATGAATAAATTATAAGTTAAAAGAATTAAATTAAATCAGCTTCACGCTGTATCCCGCACAAACCAGGGTAAGCAGAGAGTTCTGGAGGCATTAAATTATAAGTTCTAAACACATACTCTCAATTAACTTCTAGAGATCAAAGATAACATCTACTATAGTTATTCGTCACTACGTCGCAGTTCCATGCATAAATACGTATATTCTATAGTATAGTATAGCGCAGTACACACGTTCATACTAATATTTATCTCTTAATGTACACAGTCGTACATACGCAGCAAATTGTTTACATTGAATTTGATATAAAAACGTAGTCAACTGTATAAACTATGGAAAGTCGGGATAAAAGTGAAAATCGGTAGTGATTTTATATTCTACTACTCTAGGAGAAATCCTTAAGTTTTATTCTCTTCGTATATTACAATTTTTATTAATATTAGCGACCCATCTGCGACTTTGCCCGCTTAAATTTATCTTTAGAGTATATTCAAATTATATAAAATTTGTATGTACATTATAGCGTATGTATTATTCTGATATATAAGCTATATTATACAGAAAGGTTTCATATAAACCCGTTCACTAGTTTTTGCGTGAAATTTAAACAAACATCCATCTTTGCTAACCTTTACATTTATAATATTAGTAGGATTATTAATATTAGAAAAAACAATATTTTATTGACCGCGCTAATCTCGGGAACTTGAATTAGAAAAAAACTTTTTGCGTAGGCTGGATAGTCTATTTATACAGGCTATATTTTATATAGGCTATATTAATAACGTGAATGAAACGTTTTTATGTAGCCCACTGTAACTGTATCCAGAGTCACCTCGGATATCTAGAATGTCGTATACAATTATTATTTATTTTTATTTTAAGCAAAGGCGCAGGTAACAGGCAAAGGTTTAGTCAGCACTCAAGGCGGGTCGACAGGTTGTAGATTCGATTACCAATCGATGAATGGAAATATTTAATATTTTTATTTCTGGTAAGGAGGACGGAAATTATGGAACGGAAGTGTCTTAACACTAGATTTCCAGGTTCCCATAGCAGGGAAGGTGGGAACCACCACTCAACACACATTTTTTTTTCAACTTCACCTGTATCTCGCATACAGTAGGGTAGGTAGCGAGAACCTAGTGTTAGCACACTTTGTACCGAGATAAAGCGGACAGCTTTATCTCGGTATAAGAATAAGAAAATAAAAATAATATTTTCCCCCGAGTGGAAATCGAATCCACAACCCCCACTTGTACGAATATTGGAACGTATGATTTAGCATTGACAATTTATTCCAATAATAGAAACAGATAGTATGTAAGTATAAGTATGATAAGCCGATGAACAATGTATTTGGGGGATACCAATGAGTCATGCAGGGTCTTCCATCTTCTTTTTTCAATAGTTGTTATACAGTTATTATATTATATAACGTTGAATGAACGGTAAAATTTTATTAAGCTGTATATTTATACTTATTTAGAAAACGTTTTTATACGTATTTGAACATAGCGGGACTCGAACCTCCTGCTCGGTTTCCAGGGGGCGCGGGATCGAGTCCCGCTATGTATGTTTTTATTTCCTAAGTGTGGAATAGCACTTTAAAAATGTTAAAAATAAGCTGTATATTCATTTTCATATATTTTAATGGGGCCATAGTAGGACTAACAATAAGATACTTAAAAAAATAAAATACTCTCAAATCTAAAAAAATCTTAAAATTGAATTGATGAAGGAATCAATTTTAATTATCTGTAACTGAAATCGATATATATAGTATTACAACTATCGCGTTTACAGTAACACATTATTCCACTGTACCATAAGTATTATCTTCTGTATATATATTTTTTAGCTTCACTCTGTATCCGGCAGATATCAGAGGGAGCATGGGAACCTAGGTTGTTAAGACACTCCGTAAACCATTAAGACACTACTTTTCCCACTTTCTGCCGAATTCTTGAGATATTGCGTGTTTATGTCAGCACTTAACGCCGGGCCGACAAGTTGTGAATTCGATTACCAATCGGCGAAATTACATATTTAATATTTTCATTTCTTCGCTCTGGTAACGAGGAAGGAAATTGGGGAACGAAGTGTCTTAACACTAGGTTTGTGCGGGATACAGCGTGAAGGTGAAAAAGAATCTAAGTAATTATGTTCTATTGAGGCCAGTCGTGGCGTAGGGGCACAAAGTGTGACTGTTCCCTGCTGCGTGAGGGATACAGCGTGAAGCTGATTTTATTTTATTTAATTATATTCTTTTAAACAATTTCCTACTATAAATGTTGCCACAGCGAGTGAATGCAGATATTTATTATTATCGGTAAATATAACAAAGTTAAAATGACAACGTCATGACTAATACTTTAACACGGAATTTCCTTCAATTTTATTACATTTTAGTCAACGCTCTATAGATTATTCGCTTCAAAGGAAAATGAGAAAAAGACTTAAAATACATCTTACGAGTTACGACAGACGGAAACGAGGACAAAGGTGTATTCTACATACAATACGTGACGCCAACGCGTGGGACACTGTGTGATTGTACAAGCGGTGATTGTGGGTTCGATTCCCACTCAAGGGTTTTTTTTAAGCTAGAGCTTCACGCTTTTCCCGCTATACAAGCCAAAATGTTAGCGTAGTCTAATAAGAAAACTTTAGTAGGTTCTAGTATCAAAGCACTCCGATCTCCACCTATCGTATTGATTGGAGACATTGCGAGTTGGTTAGCGGAACTCAACGCTGCGCTTTGTCTTTGTCAAAGCAAGAAAATGGAAATAATATAAAAAAAATGAAAAGCATAAAAAAAAAAAAAAATTTATAAAAATTAAGTACCGGGACTTAAGCCACAACAGCCCGGATCTTAACACACATTGCAGGGTAGGCAGAGGGAACCTACTATAAAAATACTTCGTTCCCCACATTCTATCTAATTTTGGAGAATTTTATGTGGAATGGCTGAACTTGATGTCACACTTTGTCTTCTTACCGGAGCGAGGAAATGAAAATGACTTACCAGATTGGGAATCGAACCCACATTCGTCACGGCAACAGCCACACGCTGTGCGCTGCGCCACGAGTCCTCCCAAATTTTTATACGTAAATAAATATTTCTATTTCCATAGTTGATGTTTCGTAATTTAAAATATAAAAATCAATGAGAGAAGGGGTTTTACGGAACAATCACGTCATTTATAATTATTATACGTATATAATATAAAAATAGTACCAACGCAAGAAATATCTTGACGTAACCATATTTTAGCGATAACGTAAAAAACTTATACACGTCAATAGAGCGGAAGTTACCTTTTAAGTAGAACAGGTGAAATGGTTTAGATTTATGTTCTCGTTTCAATCGGTTGTATGTTCGGTTCCCGTTTAGAGCAGAATATTTTGAAAGAGGCTTCAATGTCTAAGGC
The DNA here is from genome assembly GCA_021202915.1 of Heliconius himera. Classification (NCBI taxonomy): domain Eukaryota; kingdom Metazoa; phylum Arthropoda; class Insecta; order Lepidoptera; family Nymphalidae; genus Heliconius; species Heliconius himera. The sequence goes on from JAJHJA010001030.1 coordinate 78,624, forward strand.
TTTTTTCTCATTTATGACTTGTAGACAGCGGAGAACGGAATATTGTTTCACTACTATTATTATTTATTATTATTAGGATATTGGGGATACAAGTGTGTGACTGTAACGCGATGGTTGTGACTTCGGTCACTGCTCGGTGAAATATTATTTAATAATATTATTTTTTCTCTCTTTAATTTCTTCGCTCTGGCATCAAGACAAAGCCCGACGTTTCCCCCACACAACATGCAAAATTCCGCGGTAAGTGTGGAACGGAATGTCTTATTACTAGGTTCCCTTTGCCTACCCTGCTATATTCAAGATACAGCGTGAAAGTTATTATTTTTTTATTACGATATATTGTTAGAGAACAAAAAAATGTTTAGAGAAACATACGTATTACATATGCGCGAATAGGTAGGTATTACTTTCGTCAAATACCTAAATATATAGTACTATAAAGTACTATTATATAAAGTATAATATTATTTAAACTATTATTGTATGGTAGAATGTCCAATATATTTATTTTATTAAAAAAAAAAGAAAACTCAGTATATGTATAAAAATAATAAAATATTTATATGCACAAACTTAAACAAAAAAGTAAATTGTAGAAAATAATATATTAATTATTTCAAAGTAAAGAGATTTTGAAATAGTAATAACAGCATAATTTTTTTTTTATCTTTTCGGGCGTATTTAGTAGACATCTCATAATGTTATTATTTCTTGACGTTAATTGTCTCGATGTAACCTGACAGTACCTGACGTCAGAGTTACCTCCCCCACTTTAGAATATAGAAATCTTTAAGTTTTGTTGTTATGCATTTCTTTCATGAAGTCGACGTCATAGTTAAAAACTAGTTTATTTAATAAACAGAGAGCAAAGAGTAATAGTGAGTCACTGACTCACTATTACATTTTTATTCCAATTGATAAAAGACTGCAGGAAAACTTTAAACCCGCATACATTACGTCATTTAGTTCAAGTACCGACTTAGTATCGTCGAGGTTGTTTACCCTGTAGATATAGCCCCTATAATATTTTGTGTTTTAGCTTTCCTCTGTGTAAAATTAAGAAAAGGAACCAAAAGAAATACAATAATATGAATGTATTACTTAAAGAAAATATATACTAAAATATTACTTTTACATCATCATATGAAAAAATTAAATAGCTGACTTTATTCCCGACTGCTAAGGAAGGGTTATGTTTTTCGCGCGTATCTTGTATGTATGTAATATTCTTTATTACCTCGTATCTCTAGAACCGCTCAACGGATTTACATATTTGAGGTATCATTAGATTCGTATTAGTAGCCCAAGTGTTCTTAGATAGGTGACGTTAATAAAAAATAATCATGGCGGCTGTGGTACGCCATTGGACTTAGCGAAAAAAAAAATTTTTGTTCCGAATACTACAATATGGATATCAAATTCAAGAGCTTAATTTCAGGATTTCAAAAAAGTATATTTTAATTATCATTACCATAATAAATTCTAACAAAAAAATGAAAAATAAAAAAATATTTGTAAAAACAAAAACCCCGACTGCATCAAACTAAAAAGAAAATAAACAAGTCCAATAGTTTATTAGGATTAATAGTCGGGACCTATAAGTAATCCTTTAATCAATAAAATCTTTACCAGGAACCTCGCATAATTTAAAGGTCCCGACTGTTAATCCTAATAAACTATTGGACTTGTTTATTTTCTTTTTAGTTTGATGCAGTCGGGGTTTTTGTTTTTACAAATATTTTTTTATTAAAAAAATATATTTAATATAGTTAGAAGCCGATTGATTTTTAAAATAGTGGTAAGGACTTAATAAAAAAGAGGGAAAACTATAATTAGACTTTTGTCTTTAAATCATTATATAAGAATACCAGAAGTACCAGTGGACTAGGCAGAGTAGGAAGACAGAACCTGGCAAAAGCCGGGATTAATGCCAGGAAGAAAAAGACCAGAAGTACCAGTGTACCAGAATGAGTAAATGAAAATAATATTTTTTTTTGTAGTAGTAGAAATCAAAACTATTGTTTTTAAGTAATGCAACACTGTGACATGACAGCCTCACTACAACTAAAAATTAAACAGTTTTTACAAAACTATCATCAACCACAAACCAAAAATGATGTTTAAACTCAGCATTAAAGAATATAATTTTATTAAATTTATCATATGATAACATATTATCATTCAAGTGATAACAACTTGCAACTTGATAAAAAGTAGGTTATAATCTCACAGATCTTCATTATTTCACAATCTGTCTGCAAATGATTGTATGTATAATAAATAAAGTGCTGAATATTTGTTTATTAATATATTGTAACATTTTTATGTTCCATTGTTGCACAATAAAAAAAAAAATATTTAAAACTTTGTTTAATTTAACATTATATTTATTTATATAAATAGCAAAATAAATTGCAATGGTTTTCGTAGAGCAGGGGCACAAAATGTGACTATTAACCGACTGGTTTTGGGTTTGATCCTGAGGAAATGTAATATATATTTAAATTTATATTTCCATTTATTCGCTCTGGTATTGAGGCAAAGGATGGCGTTGAAATTGGCGGTTGTTTCGAGTCCCACCAACACACAATGCCTCCAGAATTCGGCAGAAAGTAGGGAACAGACTGTCTTAACACAAGGGACCATCTGTCTATCCTGGGCTGGCTCTATGAGGGATATATTGTCAAGCTGATTGTTTTTTATGTAATGTTTTGAAATCTAGTGGACGAAGTACAAAATGTTTTGTCAAAATGGTCTTTCTGCTTGTCCTACTATTTTTATAATACAGTGTAAACATATTTATATGACTTAATGGTTATACCATAAATAAAATAAATATTAGCATTAATTATAATTTAGTTTTTATACTTATATAAGTAAGAAATACCCAGTTTGTTTAAAAAAAACATTAAATGAATTAAATATAATTAATTTTACAGGAAGGAAATATATTTTAAAGTAATTCTTAGAGGTTATTTGTGTAATTACATAGTAAAAAAAAAGTAAAAAAATTGTTAACGATATGCAGTTGAATAATTTTTAAAATGAATATCGTGCCAATAATAGCCTTTGGACGCATTTATGAGTCAACCTTCAAAAATTTTTCGATCATCTCTCATTAGTTAATGATAAAATATTTAGATGAAACCATTCATTATTGGAAATAGATAAAAATAAAGATTAATCACCCATTGAAGTCCTTAAGAATTATTTATACATAGGTATATATATGTAAAAAGTTGTCTAAATTTGATAGTTTACGTCATATATGTAAACAATAGTTCTGGAAAATATTAACGCTTTATATATTTTAAAGGATATGTCCAAATACTTACTTTTCCGTTAATGCCAAGGCCGAGCACGGTGTTTGAGATATCATAATCATCAGTAATAGGTGTAGTTTTCGGATTTCTTGATATATTCATTTTAATAGTTTAGTACACCTTACTCACTCGATTTGAACACAAGATAACACAATCTCACGTATATTAAACACTAAAACAATTATTTATTATATTAAATACGTTTTTTAGGAAATGATTGCGTATTATTTATTTAGAAAAAAACTTTATTTATGTGAATTATAAAGATGACAAATCTTACGTACGGTTGAGCAACACACACTAAGGAATATACAGGTAGATAAGGCTTATCCATAGACTAAAAATTTTACAGTAACGCCAACATAAATGTCATGTTCTTTTTCATTATAATGTTGCCATATTTGAAATTGTATATGTTTCAATTGAACACATTAAATACCGTAGCAAATAAATTATGTATGTAGGTTTTTTTTAATTATTATTTTATAATGTTACAAATGTAACCTTTTACTTTAAATGGTAAATCAAAATTCTTAAAATCGGAATTGTACAGCTTAACATTTTGTATCTGTCATATCATGTTCTGTAACATGTTATCAAAAAATGTTATAAAAGTGATTACAATTTTAATTTTAAATGAAAAACACACAGAACACTATTTAACTACGTAAACTACGTAAATATAAATAAATTTGCTTATATATTAACACAAACAAGGTCGTCGATTTAATTATTTCAAATATTTTAAGTCCTAAACAATTTTTAATTATAGAAAAAGAAAAAAGATTAATTAGTAATTATTTATTGAGTATCTAAGTATATATAATATACGAAACGTTTTAATAAGAATTAGGAAGAACTTTAGTACTTTTCCGATGTAATATGTTTATGCAAGATGAAAGTACTCGCTCTCTGCTGGTTCATTACCTAGCTATAATTTTTCATACTAGCTAGTGTAAAGTGAATAATATTAGTATATACAATAAACATAAACTGTATAATATATTGTATACTTTTCTCTCTTTAGCTTAACGCTACTCTAGCCACTTATTTAAAAACTTTGCATATTGAGTTGCATAAATAAACGTTATAATGGGAAAATATCTATTTTGATTGAACTTCAGCATCATAAAATGCGTTAACTTCCATCACTTAACACTCAATTTTCTCAAGTGTCAAATGACAGTAGGTTTTTTCTGTCTACCCTTATTTATGCGAGATGCAGCGTAAAACTCAGAATTGTGATTGGATTTTGGTACATCAGGCCTCTTCCCTATAAAAATGTAAAATCAAAAAACTTCAATTACTTCACTTATTTAACTCTAGAGCGGGCTTACAAAATTAAACTCTCTTGCAAAAATAAGTTTATTTCATACGCTTTTCTAAGAAGAACATGATGTGTTGGGGCTGCTCTTGCAATTGCGTAAAATTGGGGTTGCGTATTGAATATTTATTTGCAAATGTTAGTGATAAAATTTAAAGCTTATACGCGCACCCGCAGTAAATTATGTATATATTTACAAATCTATATGCATATGTTTGTAAAATGCAATAATAATGCTTTAATAATATTATGTTAATTATTATAGAATTTCGGTAAAATACTTAAACTGTATATATAACACTAAAAATATAACATCACAAGCACTTAGGGGCTATGATTTTTTTTATATTTTCATTTTCTCGCTTTAGTAATGATTTAAAAGCACGGCGCTGAGTACTACCTCGTTTCAACACGCAATGCCTCAAGAACTCTACGAAACGTGGAGAATGGAAGTGTCTTAATAGGAATAGGAACAGAGTGTCTCTGCCGGATTCTTGGACATTGTGAGTTGAGAGACGGAACTCATCGTCGCGCTTGCCTCTTTAGCCGAGCGAGAAAATTAAAAGTTTAAACATTTCCTCAAGTGGAAATCAAACCCACTTCCGTCGCGTTTACAGTCGCACGTTTGTGACAGCCTTAATATAATACCTATAATATCTTCATGGTGTTTTAAATTTATAAAGCCTTGACTTCAATGTGTATACTCTGTGGCCATCTAAGTAATATTTGTTGAGGAAAAATGTAATTATATTATGACATTGTTGATGTCACCGTAGTCTCCTTGGGATGGGTATAAGTGATGCAATAGTTGTGGGTTCGATACTCAATTTAAGAATATTGTGGATACCCATTTTGAGAATATTGAGACCAGTCGTGGCGCAGGTGCACAAGTGTGCGATTATAAACGTGATAGGTTGTGGGTTCGATTCCACTCAAGGAAATGAAATGTTTAATATTTTCATTGCTTCGCTCTGGTATCGATAACCTCAACACGACACGTAATATCTGCAAAATTCGGCGGAAAGTGGGGAGCGGAGTGTTTTAACCCTAGGTTCCCTCTATCTACCCTGTTACATATGAAAAAAGCGGGAATCTGAAAAAAAAAACAATATTTTTAATAATCAAACCTTATCATGCTTATTTAGAAGCGTGTATTGCACAAACTTATCAACAAGAGTATATCATAAACTATTTCCTGTCATTTTATTTTGATAAAAATTGAGGAAATCCAATATTAGTCATAATAATATCCTAAGACAATTTATGTAAGACCTTAAGCTTATTAAAGATTGGCCCAAGGTTATTAAGATAAAGTAGAATTAACTCAGCCGAAAACGGAGAGTTACCAAGAAGGAATTCAAATTTAATATTAAATAAAAAAAGAGAAAGTTTCCGTTCTCTAAAGAACAAGACGAAGCGAGATAAGTTTCGTAACTATGGGGGAATAAGAATAAAAGCAGATTTTTCTTTCTTCTTTTTTTGTTAATTTTTATGGATGATTATTTCAATATTTTTACTGATCAAATTTTATTACGTAAACATTGTACACATTAGAGTCGTCGTGGCGCACTATTTTCATTTCTTCGCTCTGACCAAAGCAAAACTCGGCGTTGAGTTCCGCCACCCAACACGTATGACCTCGACAAATCCAGCGGAAAGTGGGGAACGGACTATTTTGACACAGGTTCCCTCTGCCTACCCTGCTCTGTGCGGGATACGGCGTGAAGCTGTAAAAAAGTGAACATAATGGTAAGTGGAGTTTTTTTCATGTATTTCTTTTTTCATTCGTACTTAAACACATGCATTTTATTATAATAATATAGTTGTGTAAGCTATGTACATAATGTACGATCACTTTTAAGTGACTCTTGCAATCTTTTTTATAAGAAATTATGCCATAGTACTAGTGCAGTTATGAAATGAATGTAGATGATGGAATCGAATTTTAATATCATCATATTCAATGTTATAAATGTGAATGTTAGTTTGTTTGTTACACTCTCACGCCAAAACTACTCAACCGATTATCATGAAACTTTGTACAAATATTCTTAGAGGTATTAGAAAGGACATAGGATATTTTTTATCGATTTTTTTTAAATATAATCTTTTGGTTATAATAAAACAATAAGTTTAAGCGAGCGAAAGCATATATTAAAAAATACGAATGCTTTCGTGATATTGCGGGCAAAGCCGCGAGCGGATCACTAGTATTATAATAAAACACCAGATGAAAAAAAATGTTAAACATTTCCCTAGGAATACATATTGAGGCGTTGAGTTTGAACTCTTCACAAGCGCCCATCAAAGCTCGTACTTTTTCTTCAGGGGCCAGCTACTGTTGCCCCTCGCCGCCCGGTAACACTCAAGACCAGTCCAGGAGAACAGCAATAAAGCCAAGTAGAAAAAAGTAATCAAACTCTTTACTAAAGAGTACTGTACTGTATGATTTTTTGTGTAGACCAGAGAGAGACGAGGTAGTGTTAAGACACTCTGTTCTACTTTTAACTCGATTTAAAAATAAAATAATAAAAATGCACTTTAAATGTACCTATTCAAATATAAACAAACGAAAACAATAATATCCTCACAATTATGAATAACCTCGTCTTATTATAGGCCTCTCATCTATACTTATAATAAATCTGTAGAAAAGACGTTTCTGTACATTGTAAATATTTAAAAAAAAAATTGCCAGGGTGTTAAAGGATAATTAACATAATCCATTTCCAACATTTTTGGAATTTTTGTCTGTTTGTCTGTTTGTCTGTATGTCTGTTTGTCTGTTTGTCTGTTTATGTGAACACGCATCACGTAAAAAGTACACAATAAATTTAAGCAATTTTTATACATAAAAATTACAAATAAATCAAGGTAGGTTTTAGTGTTTATTTCATTGTAATTGCTTCACTCTATCAAAAGATATAAGTATTTAAGTTTTCAAGACGTTAATATTTGAGATAATAAAAAATCGACACAAGTAACGCTATCTATTGACAAAAATAGGTACTAACGAATGTTTCATACACGTAAAGCTCATCACTAATTGCGATGGGATCTATAGATAAAAGATGGCGCTGTAAAATATATTATAAATATAAAAAACATAAAAAAAATATAGTTTGGAAAGATTACCGCTACACTCTATCAAAAAATAATGTACTTAAAGTTTTAAAGATATTTATATTTGAAAAAAAAAAGAAACTTACGCAATGATATCTATTGACTACATATCATAATGAATGTTATTATATTGTTGAGTTATTATCTGCTTAACGGTAATTACGTCATGTAAGTGTAATCTATACTTATAATAAATTTAACATAAACATAGTAGTATTTTTCTAACAATGTTCGAATGGTTACAGTTCATTTGTAAGTCCAAAAGACTTTAGAAACGTCTTATTTATTTGACTGTTGATAAATTTACGTATTTTTAAAGTACAATTGTTCATAGTACTAACTACAAAGTAAACTAAATTGAATTGTTGGTGAAGATTACCTTCGTAACAGTCTAGCTTAATTCTTAATTATTTAACACAGTGATAAAGAATGACTTAATATTCAAAGAAATATTTTGAATAGGTTCTTCAGTCCGTTCGTTCGTTTATGTTATTAATATTTTTTTAAGAAACGTATATAATCTTTAACTTTTGGGAGCAACCTCTAAAAAATTGTGTCTCAAGAAAAAAATGCTCTGACACTGTTTATAAAAATATCCCGCAGTATTATTTCATAACTTACAAGCGACACGACATTGCACTATTGCACCTGTATGTTGCATGTATGTATGTGCCAAGGGTATTTTAGGGTAAGTACCTCAAAATTCTTATAAGATAACTTTGTTGTTTGTCCGTCTGTCCGTCTGTCAAGACTATTTTGTACAAGATCGGTTAAAGGTTCGATCGGGTAAAGATACCTCAATGTTCAAGTCTATATTCCCTTAGAGCACAAAAAATCTATTTTCTAAATCATCGCAATCAAATGACGATGAAATATGAGGGTTTATGCTTCGTTTTTTGTCGCATTTTCTATCATAACTATAGGATAATTCCCGTTGATATACAATTACGAAATTTGTTAAGAAGTTAAAATTTACGGCACGTATAAAGGAAAATTCCAAAATTATTTTTCAAAAATTGAATATTTATTGTATTTGTGTCATAGAAAAAAACCATTAGGTACAAATTTTAATCTGTACTTAATTTAATACAAAATGACAACTTAATTAGTTATTCCTTTGGTGCTTTTGGTGTATATATTCATGAAGCTGGTACGAAACTCTCGGGGCATGAGTACGACTTGAACTTGACCGAAAATGTTGATTATTTTATAGATTATATAAAAATGCCTAAAAACGTGCTTTCTATGTATATTCTGTATACCAATTATATATTTAACTAATAATATATGTAACCAATTTAAAAACTATACAGGAGCTAATATAATTTATTTTACAAAGAATATCGTGAGTATTTATCCAAACCAATTAATTAATAATTAAGGCTGTTTGTAATATCTATATTTCTTAAATGAATAATCATGTAATTCAAGCGGGCAAAGCCGCGAGCAGGCCGCTAGTATAATATAACAATATATCCTTTAGTTATTGTACAGTAATTACGTTTCTACCAGATGTTAGACGACTTTAGTCTTTGCCATTATTAGTTTACTTTTATTTCTGGTTTAACCCTGTGGTCAAAGGGATATAATTAAAGCTAGTTTTTATAAACCGCACTCAACTGTAAGATCGATCTTGAGAGTAATATCGATTTCATTATTATTTCATTATATTATAATCTATGAATGAAAACGGCATCTCAATATCGGTCTCAAGACAGGAGTTCAGAGTTGAGAGTGGCGGTTAATATGGGCCTAAGAGACACATTTTAAGTGGGGGCGGTTACCCAGATTACGTGCTGAGGGAGTTGAGGCAAGACGGGACGGGATATGACCGCAGCGTTCTCACCCTTGTACCCATGTTTCTTCTTATAGGAGACTCATGGAGAGTGTGGATAGATATATTGAATGTTATTTGTCTCATCAAAGCGCGGCGTTGAGTTCCGCAACCCAACACCTTAATAATGGCTAGTGGAACGGAAACGGTGTGTCTTAATACTAGGTTCCCTCTGCCTACCTTTAAAAAATTAATCACCAGATTGAAGAAAGATAATATGTACATACTTACGTTATTAATATTCTCTGTTCTATTTCAACTTAAATTCTTTTTGATTTCCTTTGTTATATAATGTAATAAAAGTGACAGTCCGTCTTTCAGATTATTACCTATAAACTTAAATGTCAACTTCAAGATTTAGTACATAATAAGGAAACAGCGTGATATCAGCCGACCTCAGTATTAAAACGTCTACTTTCACTATAAAGGTCTCGTTCCGCTTAAATTAAGTATTTCTAGAATATACGAAATGGAAGTCTAAATTATTTTTTATAAAATTTTATGAATATTGGAGGAGCTTGACATTGGCATAAAACAATTTGGAAAGGAATGATGTATTTTTTAATATATTATTATTATTATTTTTATTATTATTAGCTTCACGCTATATCCCGCACACAGCAGGGTAGACAGAGGGAACCTAGTGTTAAGACACAGCGTTCCCCACTTTCTACTGAATTCTGGAGGAATCGCGTTTTGAGTGGCAGAACTCAACGCCGCGCTTTACCTCGACACCAGAGCGAAGAAATGGAAATATAAATTTAAGTAAATATTTCATCTCCTAGAGTGGGGATCAAACCCACGACCAGTCGGTTTTACAGTCACACTTTGTGCCGTTGCACCATGACTAGCCTGGAACTGGCCTTTAATATATTATTGTATGGAATATCATCACAAAAAAACATTTTTGTTTAAAACACAAAAATACTAGAAGTTCCTAAGCTTAACGCGGTAAACAAATAAACTCTTAACATTACTTACATAAAATCAAATCGGCTTCTCTCTATTTTACACAGCCTATCTTAGTTTACCTATTCGCACAGCAGGGTAATCAGAGGGAACCTAGTGTTAAGGCACTTCGTTCCCCACTTTCCACAGAATTCTGGAGGCATTGCGTTTTAAGTAACGTAATTCAACGCCACGTTTTGCCGCGACACCAGAGCGAAGAAATGGAATCATAGAGCGAAAAATATAAATTTAAATATATATTTAATTTCCTCGAGCGGGGATCGAACCCACAACCAGTCGCGTTTACAGTCACACTTTGTGCCCCTGCGCCAAAATTGACCTCCTTAAATAGCATAATACAGATAAATGTAAATGATTTTTTATTTCAAGAATTAAGCTATAATATAAGGACGAATATCTAAAATTGCATCACATCCGACGATTGCAAAACGCAATAACATTAGTTCGTCACGCAACTATCATAGTAAATTACCTAATATTATTAATTTTACGTTTACGTTAAGTGGCAACGTAATGATAGATAAGACCTAAGTTTACAGTTTGGATTTGCTATACACGTTATAGTAAAAAAATCTTGCTTTTTTCGTTATCTCCCTTCATGTTTGGAGTGACAGGACTCTCCGTTCTCTACTGTCCGTTTGAATTCAATATCTTGCATATTAATTGTCAGAATTAAAAACCGTGCCGTGATAGGGAGTGAAAGCGCGTGGAATTATATCTGCTAGTAAAAATAAATCACGAAGTTTATAAATTTTAGTGTTTTTTAGCCATGATGTATCCCACATATAGCTAGGTAAGCAAAAGGGGACCTGTGAACCTGGGGTGTTTAGATACTTCCGTTCCTCATTTTCCACCGAATTCTAGAAGCATTACGTGTTAAGTGGCGGAACTATAAACACCTGGATTTGGCTCGACACCAGAGCAAAGACACAAGTATATTAAATATTTCATTCTCTTTCAGGAATAGAACCCATAACCTTTAAATTCGTTGAAACCTGTTACGTCGAAAACTGCATTAAAAGTTGATCCACTATGTAAAGTACATATATATGTACATCGGTAGAGATTAGAAAACAACGTTATTTTACACTATGTAAAGCGGTATGACGTCACCTACTTGTAAAACAGTGATATAATAAAAAAATATAAACTAACATATAAATATGTATATTAGGGAGAACTACTAAAAATACTGTATATTTTTGATTATATTATGCTAACTGCTGAAATATTTTTATATGTTTAACGAAAGCATTTCACTCCTTCCATCGAGTTCTAGAGGAATTGTTTGCTTAGTGGAGGAACTCAACGCCGCACTTTGCCTCGTTACCAAAACGAGGAAATGGAAATATTAAATAGAAAATCAAACCCACAACCTGTCACGTTTACAATCGCACGCTTGTACGCCCCAATTAAAAATATACCTAATTACGAAAATAGCAATTCAATTTCGGTCGTGGCGCAGCGGCACGAGGTGTGACTGCAAAACCGACTGGTTGTGGGTTCGATCCCCACTCGAGGAGATGAAATATTTACTTAAATTTATATTTCCATTTCTTCGCTTTGGTGTCGGGGTTAAGCGCGGCGTTGAGTTCTGCCACTCAACACGCAATGCCTCCAGAAGTCGGCAGAAAGTGGGGAACGGAGTGTCTTAACACTAGGTTCCCTCTGCCTACCCTGCTGTGTGCGGGATACAGCGTGAAGCTAAAAAAAAAAAAAAATCAATTTTAAAATATCTATTAATTACCTATATTATGTAGATATAGGTCTCGTTTCCCTAGAAATATATCGAAATTCATATTTCAAAAACTACTGAACTAATTTTGAAGAAATTTGGGCTTTTCTCTAAGCTGGTCCTGAATCCACGACCATAGGCTCTAAAAATCTCTCTCTTAACATTTCACTACATTTCTTGCATATTTTTTAAAGGTTCGTGTAAATGGTAAAAAAATATACAAATAATTTTACAAAAAAAAAAAACTAATTCAGAATAAACATTAAGTTATAATATAATATTGTAATATTTTATTTTTGTAGGGTTCTTTATTATACATTTATTATTTAAAGTTCAAAAGAGGGTAACGGATGTGGCGTTGCTCAACCGACGCAGAGTCTGCGATGATCTTATCTGTGGAGCCATTAAATACGCGCTTATTAGTAGGTATGCTTTTTGAATTCCAGGTACTAACGAGAACGTCACCTGACGAGGACCATGATGAGGACCGTGATCAGGTAGTTTTGGCCCGAGTGAATGAGTGATTAACCAGTGATAAAACAACTATACGAAGCCAGAGCTAATTGTTACAATGCCAAGTCGACTTGCCAAAAGTACTTTTTTAATTTATTTATTTCGTTAAAACTTTGAACTTTGCAAAACGTAATGATAGTAGAGGAAAGTCTTGTAAAAATCATGAGGCCCCCCGTAAGACTTGTATCATTGTATGCGTGGGTTAGTGACAGTGGATGAGACGCAAGAAGTGGGCAGAAACCGTAGGCTTTAGTGCAAACTAAAATAAAACACCCTTTTATTGCTATTAATAGTCGGGATCCATTTTTTCAATCATGGCATCGATGTGATCAGCCCTATGTAAAGTTGCAATGTCATGGTCATTTAAAAAAATACATGTAATTAAAAGAAAGTTTTATTTTTTAACTACAGGGCGCGCGCGGCCCGCCCGCTTATTAGGAGTGAATTCTAAAAAAACCACGAAACACGTGTTTAATAAAATATTTTTAACAGTCTGAATTTAAATTTTTATAGAAATCGGTGGCAATTTAAAGATTTTTCCATATAAACTTTCAACTTCTTATTTGAACCCTTAGGGGGTGAATTCTTAAAAACCATGATACATGTGTTCAATGAAATATTTTTAAGAGTCTGAATTTCTAATTTTATAAAAATCGGTGCAGATAAAAAATTTTTTCCATACAAACTTTCAACCCCTATTTTATCCCTTTAGGATTCAAATTTTTCAAATTCCCTTCTTAGTGGATGTCCAGAATATGAAAATAAACATCTGCCTAAATTTCACGTTTCTACCATCAGCGGTTACGGCTCTGCGTGCGTCTTACCTCAGTCAGTCAGCACAAGTCCTTTTATATATATAGATTTCATGTATTTTTTTTATTGGATTTTTTGGTTTGTAATTATTTTTAGCTAGCTTGTACACATACTGCTTGTACTGCAGTCATAGTAAAAATCACTTTTAAAGGGCTTTTAGAATGTGTCATCTCACAACTCTTAGTTATATCCATTTGACCATAGCGGCCAAGCTGTAAGATAAAATTGGGTATACATATATATTTAAGTTGTACTTGTAAACACGGAATAACCGCTCATTGTGTAACTTATGTGTAATAACTTTAAAATTAATTTCTATGTCTTATTTAATAAATAAAATTTAACTAAAATCTAATATTTTTCCATGTACAAGATAATATTACACTTTACGAAACGCATTTAGAATGTGTCATGTTACTAGAGTGAGGAAATGATAATAAATAGTTCATTACCCCGAAAAGAGAATTGAACCCATAACTGTCATGGTCAAACATACAGTCTAACGCTGTGTTGCAGAGCCAAGAATCCTCAATAGTATGTGTCAATAGTATGTACATAATGTTCCTCCGCATAAACAAAATTTTTTTTATAGCTTCACGCTGTATCCCGCACACAGCAGGGCAGGCAGAGGGAACCTAGTGTTAAGACACTCCGTTCCCCACTTTCTGCGAATTCTGGAGGCATTCCGTGTTGAGTGGCAGAACTCAACGCCGCGCTTAACCTCGACACCAGAGCGTAGAAATGGAAATATAAATTTAAGTAAATATTTCATCTCCTCGAGTGGGGATCGAACCCACAACCAGTCGGTTTTGCAGTCACACCTCGTGCCGCTGCGCCACGACCGGCCTCCGGGCATAAACGAAATGCGGCGTTTAATTCCACCATATAATGACTATCTTCCTATATCACAAAACTTAATTAAATAATTAATATATATTTTTTTTTTATATGTCTCCTCCATTTCGTGGCCACACAAATGAGTCATATTAGAAAGTGGCCTCTGACAACATCGAGCGAACCGAATTCAGATTAACAACCATGCGATTTAATGATATTGTACGACACATACCTATTCATCAATTTGTTAAAAAAATACATTATATTAAATATTAGGTTAGGTTTCTATGGAAAAAGACAATAAAAGAAGAAAGAAGCTGTCGTGGCGCAGCGTCTGTAAACGTTACGGTCGTGGGTTCGATTACCAATCGGTAGAATGAATTTCTTTCATTTCTTTCCTCTGGTAACAAGACAAATCGCAGCGCTCAGCTCCACCACCCGACATGTAATGTCTCAAAAATTGGGTGGTGCGTCTTAACTTGGTTCCATCTGTCTCTTCTTTTTTTGTCTTTCTGCTAGCCTTCTCTTACATATTTAATTTTTTTTTTAAAGTGTTAATCCACACTTAGGAAAGAAAAATGTTTATTTAGAAAGCGCATAAAAAATTCAACGCAGCGGGACTCGAACTCCCGTCTCCTAGACATATAAATACCATATAATTAAGAAGCAAATCTTTTTTACAGTCAGTTAAAAACGAATTACAATTAAATGAGTAGTTGAGGATATCCTTATTCCTTTATCTATTTTCGAGATCACACCTGCATTGTTAGAGATACGCAAGCAATTATAATAGCAATATTATAATTAAAGTTGTTATTATGGGAAAAATCACATAATTGTACGTTGTAAGGGTTCCGTATTTCAATAGAAAAAAAACCGAACCTTAATAGAATCACTTACTTACTTTAATAAAATCACAATAGGAAGAGAGTGTCTTAACACTAGGTTTCCGATTACTTCTGCTCATCCTGCGGAATACAGCGTGAAGCTAAAAAATATAAAAAAAGTAAGATATCTCATTCCTCGAACGAAAATCAAACCCACAACCGCGCGTACCCTACATTGTACTATAGTAATGTCACTTTACTTAAGTAACAAAAAAAAATAGCACATACATATATGTAGTTATATAGTGTGTTTTTTTCGTATTTTACATAATAAAGATGTAAGAAACATGAATAATTCAATATAAGCATTCGCTATTGAGTAACGAGATTCACTGTTATTTAACATTTGTAGCATTGGGTTCAGTAGTCGTGTTTGTATTTACGAAGAAGATTACAGGTTTCGATAGTACATGGCTGATTATGGCTTCGATTCCCACTTATGGGAATATTTCGAAAGCGTTCTCTCATACGTATTAGAAAATAGCAATACCTGTGGTGTGTTATTCATAAAAAAAAATTAAAATAATATAGTGTTTATTTTCTAAATATTTATATTTCATTTAATAACTATTTAGGGGAGGAAAAAATATAACGTGTGTTCGATCTCCAGTTTGTGGAAAAAAAATATTTTCTGGCTGTGTTCTGACAAAATGCAGCGTTGAGTTCCACCAAGTACCATTGCGCGTTAATGGTTCGAATTCTGACGGAGAACCGAGAACGTATTGTCATTGATTGTCATAGTAAAAATAGCATTTCTATGCGGGATACAGAGTGAAGTTAACAAAAAAATAAATGAAACTCATATTAAATTTTAAACTTAAACTCAGTTAACTAAGTGTCTTGCATAGGTTTTTATCTCTTTTGTTGAAATTTTATTATGATTTATATGATCAATAAATTAAAATATATGTAAACAGTTATTATATATCGTACACGGATATATATTGTATTGTTTTTTTTTATTTTTGCGCTAGGACCCTAACTATCAAAGAACTATAAAAGTCAATGTCATATTCATTAGACATTTAATAAACGTGACATTTGACAGTCGCGTTTTAAAACTTTGTTTCTCTCCCTGAATGAGTAAATTGACAAATAAATAAATATATAAAATTACTATTAGAAAGGAGTTAAAATGTTGAAATAAAATGTTGTTTGGTTCGCGTGAATTTAATTTATCGTCAGATTGAGAAAATAATTAAAATCAAAATCAGCTTCACGCTGTATCCAAGAGGGAACCTAGTGTTAAGACACTCCGTTCCCCACTTTCTGCCGAACGAATTCTGGAGGCATTGCGTGGCAGAACTCAACGCCGCGCTTAACCTCGACACCGGAGCGAAGAAATGGAAATATAAATTTAAGTAAATATGTCATCTCCTCGAGTGGGGATCGAACCCACAACCAGTCGGTTTTACAGTCACACTTCGTGCCGCTGCGCCATGACTGGCCTCAAGTAATAAAATCGGCGTCAGAGAAACTGGGGGTCATCAGAAGAGCGATACAGCTTCACGCCAAAACACTGGTTGGCCCTGTACAATAAGGCTCAGGTTCGGTCTCTTATGGAGTACTGTTTTCATCTCTGGGCTGGTGCACCCCAGTACCAACCTGACCTATTTGATCGCATACAACGTTGAGTCGAATCGTTGGGGACCCAATGATCTGTGAAAGGCTCGACACAATGGATTTGCGAAAAGATGTCTCCTCGCTGTGCGTTCTCTACCACATTTATTATGAGGAACGTTCTGGAGAAATGTTTGACCTGTTACCTGCCGCTAAATTTTCTAACCACACAATACATCATAAACTCAAGAACCACCCACACCATCTAGATACGTGGCACTCCACTACGCGGATTCGTAGGAACTTCCTTCCAAGCGCCACGTAACGGTGCAACTAGCGGCAGTGTTTCCAGGTCGATACGACCTGAGTATCTTAAGGGCCGGTAACGCACCTGTAGTTCCTCTGTAACACGGGGTTGTGGGCGGCGGTGATAACTTACTTAACCTTGGTCTGATCTTCTATTGAGATCGTCGGTCTACCTGATATTGGTGATTGATTGTCGTCTGGTATATGACCACCACTCGGGAATCCTTTTGCTGCAATGGTCATCGGTTCTCCTTGCGGAGTCTAAATGTTTCTTCAGCTGAACAATTATTTAAGCAATTTCGGTTTCCTATATAAATTAATTAAATAAAAAAAATTAAAAAAACATTCAATTAACACAAATCTAGCGAATAACATAATAATTAGTTGCAGGAAGAACATTAAGATCATACAAAATTCAAAACCGAGAGGTTTATATTAGGCGTAACGGCTGCCTTGGTTATAACGACTTTGATAATTACAAGGAAATGAAATGTAATTTTATTTCAGCATTAATTACTAGACAAAATGAGCAGGACGTTCACTTAATGACGAGCTTTGCCTTGTTAATAGAGCGAGAAAACATTCAATTCTTCAGAGTTGGACTTAAACCAACAATAAGCTAAGCTGCTGCGCCATGATGACCTTAACAATCAACACTAAACTATAAGCAAATAATAATTTTCAGCCTCGTGAAATTCACTAAAAAGGTTTCCTACCTAACAGCTACGTATTCCTGTATACTCAGTTATAAAGACATGGAAAATATCAAATTAATCATCGTTGCAAAAGTAATTTTTCTCATTAGTAATGGCTTACCGTGAATAAGTTAGATTAAGGTCTATTTGTTTAAATACCTTCACGCACATCATGAATTTAGTGGAAAAGACCTTGAAATACTGGTACATCTGCTTTCCACCAAGGCAAGTTTCACATTGAGTGGCGGACTATAACATTGTTTTCTCTTAATGAGTAAATTCTGATATTACTATAAGTATGTTATGATATTTTTCAAGTTTACTTCGATTTAATTTTAACTATTTAACCCACCAGATCTGTTCAAAATCGTGAGAAGCCACCAATTGCGAGCAGCGAGATCATCGCGCAGGTCCTTGAGGAAGGCCTATGTCCAGTAGTGGATATAAAAACGTCTGTAATGGTGATGAACTTAAACCCATTCCTATTGGTCCGATAAAAAAAAAACAAAATTAAATATTCATAGAAATAGATGTATTTTTCTATTTAAAACTTAAAGTTCAACTGCACGTATACAAAATGGGATTTGTACTAAATGTATTTCATTTCTATAAATGAAATATATGTTCCAACAAATCTCACAGTGTGAAATTGACAAAAGCGGAAAACAATGGGAATTTTCATGTCATTCTACGATCTCATTAAAATATGACCATCAACGAGTTCAATTATTATTAGAGAGGTGTACTGCAAGGCAATGTGCTAGAGCCTTTGTTATATTTGTTTGTCACTTGTGAAAAGATTGCTATCTGATAGGTTATAATTAGTATAATGCAATGTTTTGAAGGGGACTCGTTGTTTGGATTACTTTGATAAAATCAGCTTCACGCTATATTCCGCAAATGGCAGGGTAGGCAGAAAGAACCAAGTTTTAAGATACTCAACGCCGCGCTTGGACTATAAATATTTGATTTCCTCGATTAGGGTTCGAACCTGCAACCAGTCGCGTTTATTTTGGTACAAAGTGAAATAATGTGTGGTTCAAATAGAATGTATGACAGAATTAATATTTAGAATATGAATTGTCTGCTTAGACAATGTGACATAAAGTTCTATTATTTTGAATATAACCTTTCTA
>JAJHJA010001031.1:0-99786 GCA_021202915.1 Heliconius himera
CTTTAGTCATATAGCTTAGACATCAGAATAATACAGGCTACAATATATGTAGATTTTGTTTGAGCGGTCGAAGCCGCGATTGTGTAGTTAGTATAATATATGTACGTAAGTGTTACACAGTATTACTTACAGGAATAGTATATGTAAAATCCTTCATATTATCTTTATCCATATTGTAGTCACCATTTTGCTGCGTAAATAAAAATATAACATGACTCATTATTCAAAGAAAAATAAAAACATAAAACAATTTAATTAGATGTTGCCTTACATCAATATACTGAATAGTCGCCGGTATTTCGTTAAACTGTTGTTTATAGGAACTTTCTAAAAAAAAAAACAAAGTAAATTTATTTGGACACTAATAACAAATATTTAAATAAGTTAAGAATTACTTACCGATGCTGTCTAAGGATGAATACGATGAATTAGCTTTACGTTTCTTATTGGAGCCACAACCAGGTTTGTAAATAAACTCTCTGGGCTCACTGGTCCTGCCGTCGCTGGGGCGCACTAACTCTATGTACACTCTAACATCGTGTGCTATGTCAGCCGCAGTATTTGAGAGACTCCCGCGACGACAACACCTGGCTGTGAACACAAATGTTGCTAAAACGCTCTGTCGTTGCGGCACTAATGCTCCTGCTCATCGTGATGGAGAGCGAAGCACGCCGCGGTCGTACGAGATCAAGAACCAAGTCCAAGGTTTGATTTTTTGAAACATATTTTTTAATATAATTAATCTAATATGTTTTTTTGAATATAATGTTCTATATATAAACCTATATGCTAATTCGGGTAGTATTGTTCTACACGAGGCCTAATTCAGAAGAATAAATAATATTTTCTTATAAATGTCTCTATAAATATTAAATTTATTCGAAAAATATATATACATATATATTCTTTTGTATTTCTAGGTACAAATCGGATTACCTATCACAGGCAAATACAGAGACCCAGAATCGGACCAGTACTACAACAACAACGATGTAAGTATGACCACTTGCCACTGCGATTAATCTTAGTCATATATGTATTGTATTGCGAAGTTAACAATAGATTAAACTTATATTATATAATTGAAAGTTGACCCTCGACAACACAGTATCAAAGATGCTGGAGGAAGGTCACGTAAAAAGCATGGAGGACATGAATGAAGAGGCTGATGTCAGTGGACGAGGCGCAAGAGGTATGCAAAGATAGCGTTTGGCGCTCTGTTCTCTCTGACTACCCCGCTAGGGTTACAGCGTGAAGCTGGTTTAGTTTAATTTTTAAGTTAGCTACAGCAATGTTTCGGCGATTTTATATAAACAATTTATAATGAAAAATACGTTTAAAATTACTTATTTGTTTTTATCTATTTTATATAAAATAGGGAGCGAAAATCCTCCTTGCTTCGCATTTTGACCTTGAGTACGTATTGGGTCACAAAATAGCCTTCCTCTGCACCGCGAAAGGAACTCCGCGCCCCCACATCACCTGGTTCAAGGATGGCGTCGAAATATACGCTCATCACTATTTACACGTAAATATACAATTATTCATATATTATGTAATATTTTTTATCGTGAAAAATGGATACTATTATTAAGGGGTCACCTATAAATCATCACACGATTATCTCCTTGTCACACAGGTCACATTTGTGGGGGCTTACCTAGTATGACGTCACATATTTTGCAATTTTACGGATAAGTCTGTGAATAAAAATATTTTTCGGAATTTTTTTGATCGGCTTTGTGTTCTAATACTAAGATATTTTATTTTGTTATGTCACTTCGTCGACCTCTATCACCTTAACCTAATTTATGGTTTGCCCCTTACGTGGTGTGTTATCGAAATATTTAATGCTACGTTATTTTTTTTAAATGGGGAAAAGAGTGTTCTAACACGAGCTTCTCTCTGCCTACCCTACTGTGTGCGCGATACAGCGTGAATCTGATTATTTGTCTCAATTTACATTTTACACAATTTCAAGTGTGACATGGGTTGTTATATTTAAACTTTAATTATTTATTTAAATAAATCATACGCTATTTAAATTGTTGCATTATAACTTATTATTATATTGAACTATAGAGATTTTACTTTTTTTCTAGCTTCATGTTGTATTTACACATTACACCTCGCAGGGTAGGCAGTAGGAATCCATGAACCTAGTGTTAAGACACTCCGTTCTCTATTAAGACACTTCCGTTCCTCACTTTTCGTTGAATGCCACGCATTGCTTCCTTACTAGAGCGAGGAAATGAATATACTACATATTTCATTCCCCAGAGCAGGAATCGGACCCACAACTACCGCGTTTACAGATGCACGCATGTGCCCCTGCGCTACAACGGCCTCGTTTCACTACAAATATATAATATTTTCCAGATCCACGAGTGGCTTATAGACGATGATCGTGTAAAATCTAAGATCGAGATCGACCCCGCTACTCAGATGGACGCCGGCGTATACGAATGCACCGCAGATAATATGTACTCTATTGACAGGCGCTCCTTCAAAACCGATTTCTCTATTGCATTCGATTGAACACATTTAATTCTACACTCCATTAGAATTAATAAAATAATAAATATTAAGAGATTTTAGTAAAATAAAAATGTTCCTATATAAAAAAATAAATCTGTTATGCTTATAATAAAAACATGTGATTTGAACGTTGGAATTTGATGACCTAATCACTTTTATTTACACTTTATTATTTAAAAATACAATTTGTTACAATTAATTATATTTAACAAATTATATTTATACAGTAATTAAATAAACTGTTATTTCATTAAATGCGATCAATAAAATTCACCATATAAAATTATAATAACATATTGATTTTATTTAATTAAATTTTTATGAACAATGTTCTTTCATCTATATTTAAGCCATAAAAACAATTTCTGATTTTTTTATTGTTTAATAAATTTGTGGTTCCTACATTTTGTAATTTGATTTAATTATATATAAACATATAAATTCCTATGAGGCCAGTCGTGACGCAGTGGCATAACGTGTGACTGTAAACGTGGTAACAGGTTGTGAGTTCGACTAGGGAAAGAAGAAAGTGGAATAATATAACCTATCGGAATATATAGTAGATTATAAATTACATTAATATTTTGTTTTTATTTTTTTTCAACACTGTAATGTTTATTGTGCTATAAATTTTTCATATGTGTCATTTGTAAATACATACAACACCCATTCATATTACAATACCCATATTATAAATTGTTAAAAATAAAATAACTTATAATATTTTTTTCCAATACTTTCACACAAAAAATCAAAATAAGTCTTATACTATAAATACTCACTTAATTTTGCCATTAACTATGTCGAGATAGTCAGAAGAACGTGCGTAGAAACCAGACGAGTTGATGGCACCCCAAAAATTGGACCACGCCTGACCACCGCGTACGAGGAGAGGCGCTATGACGTCATAACCACTCGACAGCAGGTAACGTAAAGTGGACGACTCGACACGCGAAAGACTATCGATAGAAAACACGTATTCGCAAGCTGAGCTCACGCATCGGTCCCTGGAAATAAATATTTCTTTTAGTTTCACGCCTTATCACACTTGTAACAGGGTAGGCAGAAGGAACCTGATGTTAAGGCACTCCGATCCCCACTTTCTATCGTTCGAGGCATTCATATTGAGTGGCGTAACTCAAAGCTGCATTTTGCCTTGTTGCCAGAGCGAAAAAAAAATCACATTAAAATATTAGAAATTTTATTTCCCCGAGTGGGCATCGAACCTATAACTGTTGCATCTACATTCACATCCTTGTACCACTGCGGCCTCTACGCTGGGTACAAAAAATCACTTGGTACATAAATACAGAAAATCGTACTACAAAATCGCATTATAACATAGCGTTTACATAATTTATTTGTATACTAGGATCCCTCTCCCTAACCTGCCTGCCTGTTTAAGCCAAAAAAAAGAAAATATGCGAACAGTCTTTAAAATGCTCTTACATCAGTTCAATCAGTAAAGTTCGATTTTAGTATAAATAAATACAAAACATTAAATCGGTTTTGTTTAAAAAGAAAGAGTGGTTGGATGTTAATGATATTTCTTACTAAATATATTTTTTTAAGAAAAGACCATAAATAATATACCTTTACGTATTTAATATTTTTTCGCTCCTACATTACGTGATGTTTCTGAGTTTTGATGTAACAATACGACATTGGTTATATACAAACTTTATTTCCATTGCGCTAAGCGAGCGAAGCCGCTGGCAATAAGCTAGTCGCATTATATAATTGATCTACATTTATAAAACTAGCTGTTTGTTTATATGTAAAAAGAATAACATGGTTTGAACCATAACGGAGATCATAGTAAAGCATTACATACTTGGCCACATTCCTAGCTTCGGCTTCAGACATGAAATCGGACGGCTTAACCCGCTTAGCACTGAGATATTTCTTGCTGCTTGTCTTGTAAAAGTTGTCAATGTCTTCTTCATGATATTCCACGTTGTTGTGGACAAAGAGGTGAATTTTATTTTTGGGATAATCAACTTTCTCAATTTGAGTCAGAAATTCTTCTAGAAAAGGTGTGGGCTGTTCAATGAATACCGCCATCAGTACATTAGGAAGGGCGTCGTCCTGCAATATGTTTATAAATGAGTCATAACACATTTTAATAAATACTTTCAAAAATAATTTCACCAAAAAAGGTTAATGTGAAACAGAACAGAGTGTGGGAGCCAAGTTCAATATAATAATAAGTCATTCAAAATTTTATTCGGGATGTAAAACTGAAGATTTGACTTTTACACTTGTTTTTTTTTTATTTTTTTATGCACATACTGTACTTGTATTTGTAAGAACTTTCAGTTTATACTGGTCTGAGTACTGTTTTAAAAATAGCTAACTGAGCCTGTAACTACATATTATGTTAAACTACATCTTTATTCTTTATGTCTACATTTTCCTTTTTGCTCTTCTTCTCTATATAAACTACAAATGTGCCAAATATCGTGCTCCTCCGTCAGCACAATTTTTGTAAAAATTGGAAAAAGGTTTCACCTAATAATATATATATTAACATAACTACTATTAATAAAAGTACCTTTAACACAGTATATTTTTCATCGCACATTTTGCATCCTTTTGAGACTGACCAAGCATTAGCTAAATAATTAGAGAACTGGTTCAGCTTCAATTTTGAGGGTCCATTACCGTGAACAATGAGGGGACGTTCGTTTGACACCACATTCTTAATGTACGGATAGTCTTCAGTAGAATTCAATACCAATTCTACGTCAGCTGTTATAAAATAAAAATAACTTATTAATTACTTAAACTTTAAATATTCCTACATACTGATTGATGTTCATAGTTATATATTTTTTATTATATTATACTTTCCACATATAACATGGTAAACGGAGCTAACCTAATGTCACTGACACTCCATTCCTTTTTTTAACTTTACAAGATGTTTCGTGTTAAGTGGTGGAACACAACGCCGCCCTTTGTCTTGTCACCAAAGCTAGGAAATAAAACGAACACGTTCCCAAGGGTGGGAATAAAACGGACAATCCTTGCGTTTACAATCAGACCCATAAGAAAAAAACAGGATTATGTGCATATAATAAATGTATTTTCAAACTTACTTTTTCGATTTTACTATATGAGTTAAGTTGGTCCATAATATTTTAAATTGTCGAGTATAGCATTTTTTAATAAAAGAAAATAACTTACAGAGTGCCCCATTCAAGTTTTGGAAGATTTCCGAATCGTGATCCAGAGCAATCCTATGTTTCAGCCTGTATTCCTCATCGAGGTACACCATCGTATAGTATAGTTGGTCGTCGTCATTATTACGGACTTTCTTGTAATTCAAAATAGCCATCACATCAGAGTAGTATCCTGTGTTACAGACGGGAGATGGTTAGAAATGATACTATATATTCTTTTATTTTAGCTTCACGCTGTATGCGGGATACAGCGTTAAGCTAAAATATATGATATAGCAAGGTAGGCAGAGAAACCTAGCATTAAGACTATTGTGTGTTGTACTTATTTTAATTATTTAATGTATCTTTAAAGCATTATTTTTAAAAAATATCATCATTTTCTCTACATAAGCTATAATTAAAACAAATTCTATACTAATCTGTCCACACAATTATAAACACACATATACATAGATATTTTTTTTATCAGCTTCACGCTGTATCCCGCACACAGCAGGGTAGGCAGAGGGAACCTAGTGTTAAGACACTCCGTTCCCCACTTTCTGCCGAATTCTGGAGGCATTGCATGTTGAGTGCGACACCAGAGCAAAGAATTGGAAATATAAATTAAAGTAAATATTTCATCTCCTCGAGTGGGGATCGAACCCACAACCAGTCGGTTTTACAGTCACACTTCGTGCCGCTGCGCCACGACTGGCCTCAACATAGATAATTACAAATAGTAATACATAGATAATTACAAACAATAATATTTCACTTACCAATAAAACCGCCAGAGTTCAAGAATGCATTAGTCATACTCGTATCTGGATATTTGCTGGACAATGTGGGATCAGGCCAACAGAAAGATTCCGCAGAAAACAGAACTCTCACAAACATGTTGGTAAATTTATCAACTATTTCCTTCAGATTCGCAAGGAACATCACGTCGAAGCTGTGCACCAATACATAAAAGGATTGTAAAAATAAAAAATATAATAAATTTATTATTAAGAATATATATATAAAATATTATTTAAAAAAATTGTTTTGAATACTAGGCATAAGTAGATAGAATATATTAATATATGAAAATGACTTCAGTGCTGTACACTAAATATATAAAATTATTGTGTAATTATAGAATATTAAAGATAATAAATTTTTTAAAAAACGCCTATATGAAAATGTATAACAAATTAAATTCTAATTTATTGTAACATGTGTTGTTTTAATTAAATATTTATAATTTTGTTTCGAAAACTATGCATAGATATCAAGTATTTATGTCACTGAATTAAATTGGACCAATATATATCAATATACACCAAGTCATCAACCATTTGCATCTCCATCATCTAATTGAAGCAATCACTTGTTACTATATGATGATTTAGTCCTCTATTTTATAAATGTAACAATTTATTAAAAATACATCGAGATTGTGTATTTAAAATATTTTTAATATTTCCTAGGCACACACATTTTCACATTACTCCTATAAAAATCCTATATAATAGTTACAATAGGATAGACAAAAATCTGTGTCTAAGTGTTAAAACACAACAAACAGAACTAGAAAGTAAAAATAATTTGAATATAAATATTTGTTAGGATAAGGATTTTATTGAATGCTTTCACAAATACTGAATAACATATCTTTTAATGTCTTGTATAAATATAATATCATCATTTGAAAATTATTTTAATTGTACTATATATGAGATTTTAGACTGAGTTATTGATAATCACATTATTTATCCTAGCCAGGCATTATGAATAATGGCTAGCTATATCCGGACCAACCTATTGTTTATCATCTAAGATCTGTTATTTTTATATTTGCTGGTTATTATAAAAATTGCTCTGTGACCACTGGCAATATAATTATAATATTGCATTTTTTATTAAGCCCGGAGTAGCAATGACTTTAATCACTTGGTTTGTAACCTAAATATTAATGTTTGTTCTAAGTATGAATAAATACTTCTCATTACATTCTTATTATTAAATATGCATCTTAGTCAAAAACATCAGCAATATGTGAATGGGATGAAAGATAACAAATTCATAATTTCTATCTGAATACCATTAAAAAGTGATAAGTTTTATTTTTTTAAGTATTATTAAATAGACGTTTGACCTCTGTTGTTTTTTATTACTGATACTGATTATATGTGTGCGTATCTCTATCAATTTCCAACAACACTTCATAAAATTACATATTGTACATGAGCCCAGCACTGCATTATACTATAATGTGACAGTTGTGAATTCAATTCCCCATCACTATTTTTTAAAACAAATTATTTACTATTTAGACTAGGAAGGATCTATTTTTTTATTTCCTTGCTCAGGTAGCAAGAGAAAATACATTGTTGAATTCCACCATTCAACACACTGTCCATTGGGTGGGAAGTGGGGAAAAAAATGTTTTAACTCTAGGTTCCCTTTGTCTGCCTACCCTACTCATATGACTATTATTAAATTTTACTATAATTAAATTTTATGAGTATCTTAATTTTAACCCAAATGGCATAATTAAATTTAGTAGTATTCATTTCTATTAACTTGACTCATACCTGTCTGTGAAGAGAATGATGCGGTCTCTATCTTCTAATTTTTCTAGGGTTTTTAGTTTTTGTTTTAAGAGATTTATCTTTTGGCCACCACCGGGATGGTCCATGTTTCCTCCAACCCATTTTTTCCCCATTCCTAGTACTTCGACATTAATACCATACACTTTGGCCGAACGAAGGAAGCGTTCCAGGCCATGATTGTTGTGAGTGGCTACAGTGAAAACATTAATTTCTGGCTCTGTGGAAATGAAATAAAAGATTATACATTTTCATAATCACACCACTATATATTACCAACATACACATAATTATGATTTTATATGACAATTATTTATTTTTCACTTGCAATATCGAGAATTCGCACTTGCACTTTGCCAAATATTACATATTTTCTATTACAAGCATTAAAGTAATGTAGCAGTATGTATAAATATTATTTGAATTTACCATTTCCAGGACATTCTATGTAGCTTAAATCTACTATTTATTTCATATTATATCATTCGCAAGTCAATGAGAAATTTCTAAATATTTTTGTATTGTTTTTTATAATTATGATTATTGTGATATTTAAGTAACATTAATATAATGGTTAAACACTAATGCAATTTTTTGACTAAGCCTAATCGTTTTACTACTAATAAAATGCATTAAAAGTAACTATATAATAGTTAGCAACTTAAGACAAGAATTTGAAAAAATCATATTATTTGTTTAGTTACATTAATTGAGATTTTATTTCACATATACTTATATGTATATAGAAATATTAAAAAAATATACTATGGACAAGCCTATAAAGTCTTTGTTTATATTTAAAACTGAAATGTTTTATAAAAGAAATAAAGCTCTTTCTAAATAATAACTCAGGACAAAATGAATTGAAATAAAAAAATATACAAATGTATGTACAACAGTGTGTAGTGTATAAATACATAATATTTTAATTTTACTACATCAGTGGTTAAAGAAATGAAAGTAAAAATATTTAATGCAATATTTTATAACTGTTACATTTATAAACTATATCAGTGACTAATATAAGTTTCAAAGATATCATCATTTTAATTATTTTTCATACACATTTTCATATTTTAAAGTTGACTCTTAATGTATTCAATGATATCTTAAAGTCAATAATGTTTCATAAGTTCATCACACGAGCTTTATGTAAAAGTCAAATCAACATTAACTTACGTTCAGAAGTTCCATCCGATTTTTTACTAAAGAGGAGAATTAAGCAGCAAAATAGGAGAAATGTTGACATTTTCTAGACTAATCGACGCACGAGTTCAACGGACTATGGCAAGCAAGCTTATTACTCATAAATTGGGAACGGTGTAATAATACTCGGTAATAAAGTATTTTATGTCGCCCCACATAGGCAGCCTCGCTTCCGAAGCGATAAGCTCCAACAGTGGAGATACGTCATCCAAACGTTATGATAACGCACGCTTCCTCCCGGCGTGAGGGCCCCAGTGCTGTATGCCGCTTTAATCATATGAGATCATCAAACATCTGGTTTTATACATCACTGCATTATTGCACTAAGTAAGTCTTACAGCAAAACCAATTTGAGCGATATAACGTTGCAACTGCCGGTACAAAAGTAAACAGCCAACAATGTACTTGTTTTGCTTTCAATAGTATTAATGTACATCATATGTAAAAAAACAAGCCCTATGGCCATACATATTGTCTATTATAAACGATGTTTATCAAAGTGTCGCCAACGTGCTGATGGTGGACTTGTACTAGTACGTTAACAGAGCATCCATTTCAAGTATTACCTAAAAATATCATTACAAAGCTTTATATTATGAATTTTAAGTGATATGCGCTAGACATGGGCGTTATGAAACGTAATCGGTTTCAGAAACTGCTTACGAGTCGAATAACCGCATAACTAGTTTCGGGGACAAACACATAACGATTATTTGACATACGTAGTTTCATGACAGTAAGCAGTAACACATTTGTAAAAAGCAGTTGTAGCACAACTGTAACTTATTTCAAATAGATTATATTATAAAATAGTAATGTCAGTTACATCGATTCTAACATAGTCGCATCTCGCTCTATCTTACTACGTTTCGAACGAAAAGAGAGACAGCAATAGATCAAATTCGTATGCAACTACATTGTAAATTATTTTCATATCCATTCTTAGAACAAAAACGTCATTAAAATATGATTGATTACAAACTCCATGAAAAGAAAAAGTCATGCTAAAAATTTAAATTAGTAAATGCATAAGTTAAATTCTATGGAATTAAAAATAGTACTAAAAAAGAGAAAGTAAACTGATCATAAATAATATTTTTGAATATTTTATAATAGTGAAATTGCGAACCTAATAAAGAATTCTAATAAAAAATAGATCATTACTATTAAATATTAAGCGGACTTTATTATATTATTAAGTGAATATAGCTTAAAAGAAATATAAAAAAATCAACATTATTTTTTTTATAAATAAATCTCCAATTTTTTTACCTTTGAATTAATTATATCCCTTTAAAGTTGCGATATATTTAAACATCGTTGCACACATATTTACAGATTTTGAAAAAAAAGTTAATATTTTTCAGATATTAAAATTCTAGGAATAAGCATTATTATGATAGGTAATATAACCTTAAGCATTTTTGTAATCATAACACTCTTTACCGTTATGATTACAGATAACATGCAACGTTTTCTGTAATCATAACTATAAAAGTAAACGTAAGCAAATGTTTGTAACTAGTTGCAAAAATAAGCAGTTTTGAAAACTAGTTACTCGTGTACCCGAAACTAGTTGCAACCGATTATGCCTAAAAGACGTTACGACCCACGTCTAATATGCGCGAAAACCTGCGCAAAGTGCAGTGTTGCCAGTGGCACATCTACACCAGACGAGAGATGCCCGATGATCATTGATTTTCGATTAACATCGATGTTAGCAGTTAAAATATCGATGTTTTAAAATCGATGTTACATTAACTAAAACATCGTAACATCAATGTCAGCAGGAACATATAATCGATATTTAATCGCGTACACGTGGTTTCAAATTTATTACTTTTACAGTCGATTGGCAAAAAATATTGGGACATATAATGTATTTTAACGCCACCAAGTTCAAGTGAAGTATTAGATGAAAGGGCTCTTGGCTAGCCTAAGCGTTAATTTCAGAAAAAAATTGAGGCCTCCAATTTTTGTACGGAACCCTCGGTGGGCGAGCCCAACTCGCGCTTGTCTGGTTTTTTTTAAATATTTTTTATTATTGATGACAATATGTGCAAAAATATCGATATTGGCTGACATCGATCAGTGTCAGCCTTTCCATTCTTTCGATTTTTATCGAACATCGATGTCAATATCGATGTTTTTGTAACATCGGGCATCCCTACTAAAACAGTAACATTTCCCACGAAAAAAGTAACATTTGACTACATGGAAAATAGCAATAAAATTATAACATTACACTTTATCGCAAAAAAAGTAAAAAAAAACAAAGTTATTAGAATTTACACTTTTTTTTGTTAATCAGATTAAAAAGTCAGCCATTATAACGTATGATACATTATGATAACATAATTATGCTTTTAGAAACCTGAATAAAAAATCGGTAATATTTTCATAGTATACGTGAGAAACAGTTACATAAAACTTTGTCAGTTAACCCTTAAAGTCTATATGGGTATAAACACCCAGGTCCATTACGTTTTCAGTCGCTACATTTTTTAATTTTTGAAACAGCGTTTTGCACTTTTGAGTATCCTCCTGAGTTGTGTGTAGTCCTTGAACACTCGTGGAAAGTACTCATTCGCCTATTTATTCGACACCTATAATAGTCATAGTGCCCTTTTGATTAACAACGTCTTACGTTGTTTATCTTTTTTATGATTTTTGATAAATTACGCATGGAAGAGGAGATTTAGTATGTACACTTGAGATCATTATTTGAATTATAAGTTTACAAAAGTAATATTAACTAATATCTACAAAAATTGAAAATCAAAACTGTACTAGTATCTGCCTACGAGCCGACTGACGAAGAGGATTTATTAGAAGAAGACATTCATGACCACATATTCAGACCACAGTGTTGACGATTGAACAGAACTTCTGTCTCATCTTTACTAGAACACTTTGTAATGGAATTTTGGAACTGGATACAGAAAAAAAAATTGAAAATTACTGAAAAACTAAAAGTCCCTTAAGAATTTATAGGTTTTTTTTGTCATATTTGTGAGAAAATTAATAGTTAGCCAGGTTAAGGTTAACATATTTTACTAAACGGATATAAAAACTTTTAATTTATATTTAGATTCCATTTTGTTATAAAAAAAAATATTATAGCCCCATTTTGTATAGTCAGCTGTTTAAGTCAAAACATTTTTTCGGAGTTTTTTTACAAAAATATATATACAGATATTTACTAACAAAGGTTGTTAAAAGTTGTTCACAAAATTTGTTAAAAGTTGTTCACAATTTCTTACAGTTCATTAATAATTTTCCTTATTTTTATAAATAAGGTGTTTTTACACCCATTATAATCTTGGTGGGTTCTGTAATTCTCTTAAGAGTTAAACTGTATTCCAAAATGCCTAAGCTTTATAATGATACGAAACTGGCGGCTCAAGTTTATTATAACAGATATAAATATTTGAAAAGTAATAAATAATAATAAATTTTGTTGTTTCATTTCAAAAATATTTTTTATAATACATGTAAGTAATATACATGTAAATGTGACTGTAAAACTGACTGGTTGTGGGTTCGATACCCACTTGAGGAGATGAAATATTTATTTAAATTTATATTTCCATTTCTTCGCTCTGGTGTCGAGCAAAGCGCGGCGTTAAGATCTGCCACTCGCAATGCCTCCAGAACTTGGCAGAAAGTGTGGAACGGAGTGTCTTAACAATATGTTCCTTCAGCCTACTCTGCTGTGTGCGGAATACAGCGTGAAGCTGATTAAATTTATTTTTATTTTATAGTAAAGTATTTTTATTTCATGTTTAAGTAAAACATAACAACTATATGCCTTTAAGTATGTAGTATGTATACAATATAAAAAATTGAGCAAGAGAGCTCTCTTTTATAGCATATAGTACTTTACTCTTAGGCTCTAACCCCGCCTACACCACGTGAGCCTTTTACGAATATTTAAAATATATTTAATATGTCCTTAATAAGGACTCCTTATTCTGACACTTGACATTGGAGAAAAAGCACGAAAAAGAGCCAGCCAGAGCAAAAAATCACAAAAGACGTTAGTACCAATTTGAAAAATAATAATTGCTTGGTTATTATCAGCTTTTATAAATTAGTAGAATTTTTTGGTAACAAATATTAAGGATTTTTTTTATTTAAATAACATTAGGTAGCTTCTATATGGCATGTAATATCTGTCATGTTTTACATGTTATATTTTTGCCGATGGAACTTTTGAATAGTTTTGAAATGTTTAACTAGATGGCATTGGTATCAGACTGTGATACATTCAATTAATTATTATAATATTTGGAATATTATAATATTTGGAATATTAGGAAAAAAAAATATAATAGCTAATATATATGTAAAGTACTGTACATACGTCAATATTATTAATGCGGACTTAAAAAATTGAGGGCGTTTTTTTAATGTGTTGAGATTAAAATAAAATTAATAGATGTGCAGCATTTACATGGCTCAAAAATAATTTATATTAGTAGTAATATTATTAATGTACGACATTAAATTCTATAAATTATTAATATTACTTTTAAACAAGATGTCTCTAATTTTGATAAAAAAAATGTCTGATATTAGGTACAATTACATGGTACAGTATGGCTAACGAGTCGTGGCTGACATGATGATTTTTGAACTTATGCGCATTGTTCATTTCAGAAAAAAATCTAAAGTATAAAAAATCCTAAAATCAAATCAACCAGCTAGCTTCAGGGCACCCACGACTCTCCGACCGCAATGTATGTGGCGGTTACTGGATTATCACCGGTTCCGGTCACTTGTGTTGTGTTAAAAGAATACATGATTCTTTTAACATGCAAATTTCCCGGAAGTATCAAAAGAAAGGTGAAATTAAAGCTTATGTAAAAAATATTAGAATAGCTAAACTTTAATTTTCCTTCATCAAACCAGTCTATAGATAATTTAAGAAAAAAGATATTGAGGTTCCTATAACCGAAAACTTTTCTCAAAAACAATACAAAAATTTAAAATTTTCAATAACCGGAAAGAAAGCGCCAGTAAATCCATATCCTTAAATTCTCAACATTAAACTGAATGCATGTTTTGGTATACCACCTTTTGACATTCAGCACAATATTTTTTTCCCCGCCATTTATTTAAAGATGGCGAATAGAAACACACATAGAGCGAGGGTTTTAAAGAAAATATCTGTAAGTAATTCTTGAGCTAATTGTTAAGAAGTTAAGGTTTTGCTTAATATTTTTTAGCGGGGAAGCCATTTTTTAAATTCATTTTATGAATTGCTAAAGATATTTTTTAGCTTACTTTGATATGAAACTTCCTCTTAACTGCATTTCTTCATTTACGGAAAGATGTCGATAACAATTATTATTATCTAAGATAGTAAGGTAATCAGCTTCACGCTGTATCCCGCACACAGCAGGGTAGGCAGAGGGAACCTAGTGTTAAGACACTCTGTTCCCCACTTTCTGCCGAATTCTGGAGGCATTGCAAGATACTCATATGTCTTACATGCCAGACGACCCTTGATAAATATTTAAATATGTAGTGCCTACCTAAAAGGTAGTACGATATGAGGCTTAATAAATTCATCATTGTAGACTACTATTAAGAGTATTTTATGTAGATATTAGAAGTATTAGAATGGCCAGACCCAGTAAGGTTGGAGAATAAAATAGATCTAAAGTAAGTATACTTTTTGGGAAAGATTTTTATTAATGTGTCATTTCATTTCTTTTGTTCTCTCTTTTTTTATTATTGATAAGCGATAACAATTTTTCTATGATAATGTAACATTATCGATATTCACATGTATTTTAAAACAAAAATTATATAAATTACATTTAGACATAATAATATTTAAAGTAGATAAGTTAATAGTACCTAAGTATTTAATATACAAGTACATTCCAAATGTAGGCCAGCGCAACATTGATATTTTTTTGTATTGATTATTATCCGTTCACAAAAGTCGGATAACCGCTATGACTATAGTTTAATTAATTATTTAAATAACGTCAGTAGGTATCTACAATGGAGTGTTTTTAAAATGATGAATGTACCTTTACTCTATTATGCGACTTAAAGGAAGAGTATTCAATAAGATTTATTACATGCGTTAGTATCCTAACGAAATCAAAATCAAAATATTACAAGCATTTTTAAATCGCCAAGTTACCTACAGTAAAAAATATTTTTGCAGGAAAAAAATAGAAATGCCAGTTGTCAGAAGCTACCACCGCCGGCTCGGAACGCAGTTCTGCTGAGAAGAGCCGGCAAGAAATTCAAAAGTTGCTTTTTTCCTGTCCTGCGTGAGCATCAACACCATTTAATTCCACGCACTATTGTCTTGGATTGAATAGTAAGCTTTGCTTAACGATATATTTTTTACTTTAAATTGTTCTAGTGGCAAGTCTATAATCAATTGTGAAACAACAATATGAAATAGCTAATTAATAAATCATAAAAAATCCATCATAATTAAAATAAAATTAATCATTTTATCAATTTAGGCCAGTCGTGGCGCAGCGGCACGAGGTGTGACTGTAAAACCGACTGGTTGTGGGTTCGATCCACATTTGAAGAGATGAAATATTTACTTAAATTTATATTTCCATTTCTTCGCTCTGGTGTCGAGGTTAAGCGCGGCGTTGAGTTCTGCCACTCAACACGCAATGCCTCCAGAATTCGGCAGAAAGTGGGGAACTGAGTGTCTTAACACTAGGTTCTCTCTGCCTACCCTGCTGTGTGCGGGATACAGCGTGAAGCTGATTTATTTTTTTATTTTTTTATTTTATCAATTTTCGACCATGTCGCCCGCGGGAATCCTGGAATGTTTCATCCATACATATGCAGGTGAGAGAGATATTTCTAAAATTAAATTCATGAACTTGATGGCTTTTCATGCGAACCCATTGTCTTACTCGTATACCCCAATATAGGATAGGATGCCGTCAAAGCCTATTGAAATAGACAAATGGATCCTCAAAGCAAAAATGTTTATTTTTTTATTTTATTGCACATGCAATATTTTTTGCAGTAAAAAAACCGTTCGAGAGTGTATGAACTTTGATAGGATTCCTCTATAGTATATTATTTTCATAAATGTTATTATTTCTACGGCGAATCTCTAAGCTCTTTATTGTATAATAAGAATTTGTTTGCATTAGTCACGATAAGCGTTACATGGTTTTTTTGCTTTGAGACCGTTTAACTTAATGTTTAATACAAATGACTTCTTATACCTACAAATATACAATAGTCTACTTTAAAATAGAATCAGTTTGCTCAGATTCATATAAAAGTAAGTATAATTTCAAATGGAGACAACAGTAAAATTATTTATTTATATTAATTATTTGACTAATGAGGATCGAGACAACTAATTGAAGATCAAAGTAGGGCTACTAAGGCTACTAAGGCATTCAGAAAGTAACAGTAAAATATAAATATTGGATCTGTGGTCGTGACTCTTTATCTCAATACATTTTTAAAGTGGACTTTTCGTTTGGCATTATAGCTTAACTCTATCGCTTTATAAATCTCGTAATGTATCGAAGTATCGAAACAAAAAAATATGTTTTAAAAAGTAAAACTTTAACTTTACTTAATTATCTATTTTTGTTATACGAAGCTTTTATAACTTAATAAATATATAAAAGATAACAAACAAATTAATGATTAAAAATAAGTTCCAGTTCATCAGTAAATAAATAAACAAAGGAAGTTTATAAGGAGCTTTCTAAGTACTTCGAAGATCGAAGATTAAAAAGAATTTTTAAAATCCATACGATAACTTTGTTCATTTCTTGTTTAATTAATTAAAAAAATATACTAAATTAATATATAAATTTATCAAAACACGTTAAGTATGTATCAATAAAACTAAAAATATATTTGTGTATTAATTTAATTTAAAATGGTACTTTATCTTATAAATTGAAGTTCACATTTTTTGTTAAGATAACAAAAAAGAATCTCTATTATTATTATTAAGATACTTAAATCATTTTCATATGAATTATTCATATCATAAACACTATTCTGAAATTTTAAATAAAATGCGCTTATAATAAACATAAAAAAATACCTGTATCAAAAACGTCGCGCTCAACGCAGTATTTGTTAGCATATTCTAAAACATATCTTTCAGAACTTGCAACATTTATAACGAAAAACACTAATAAGAGTTCAAGCAAAAAAGTGCGAAATTTCATATTACGCGAGCGATGCATCTTGCCAGTGATTCACCGCGCGTCTGCACGTATGCACTGAAAGTTCACAACTATCAAAATTGATCACAGGGGTTGGTGGAGAGGGTGCACTTCAGTTGCCCAATGTAAAAATACTATAACTATACGCAGTTAAAATATGAAAGCTCCAAAAATTTTAAGTCACTTCATACGCCTTTTTTAACATTCATAGTATGTACTTTCTCATGAACACAATGTTGAAAATAAAGTCCTAATAAGTAAAAGAAATGTTAGATATTATTAAAAAATATATTAATTTGAATATGAACATAAGTTGTTGTTAAACATTTACGTATAAATATTAAAAAGCAATTGTAAGATATATTTTATCCATTTTTCTCTCTATCTTATACTCTTATCATCTCAAGTGGGGGTAGAGAGCGTCCAACTTAGTTTTTGTCGCATAATCTCATGGATTATGTTTTAATTACAGATATCATGCTTATATTGAGAAATATCGATATATTGTAAACAACGATTACGCTCATTTTCTTTACAATGAAGCATCTCTTAGAAATATCTCTAATATTATTCCAAACTTTTGTATGGAGAACAATATAAATAAGTTGCAACAAGCGTATGAAAATTTTGACGTTTTGTAGTTTAATAGGAACTTATGGCTTAGTGAGAGAGAGTGGCTTAGCCAGAGCGCTTAGATGGGGTCCAGTTTTGATTCACGCTTCGTTTAAATGTTATATGATTTCTAACATATATTTTTCTAATCAGATCTTTGAGGGTTTAAATTTGTTAGATGTTACTAAATAAACTATAACGATTACGACTATTTTTTAAAATCATCTATTTTACTTTTTCAAGCAAAAACTAAAATGTATTGTCTGGTAAGCTTATTTAACGATAAATTCTTGAATCGCTGTTGCCAATATTCTACTATGTGAACAAACGAATCTTATTGAAAATTCCTTACGTCAAGATCTCGCTTTATTCATTTTAATCAGTTGCGTCGGGTATAATGGCACATCTATAATAATGTTTTTTGGAAATAATCGGTTTTGTTATAAAAAGCAAAAATATAGGTACATGACGATGTGTGTAAAATATTAGCAATTAAATTTTAAAACAAAAAAAAAATATATTTTGTATTGAAATATTTGAAAATATATCCAATAAATATATTATAGAAAGTAATTAAAATATTCATAAATGGAGTCTATATAATATAATAGGTACTAAAGATTTTTTTTCTTATAAATGGATAAGAAATAGGCCGTTCTATAACCGTTCAAGACTTGTGAATTTGATTTTATTTCTTTGCTGCTGCAGTCTATTTCTGCGCCCCACCTTATTTGATTTTGCTGTTTACGGATTATTAGATTTTCCTACTCACGGAATCTTTAAAAACTCATCGGAACAAGTATTGATGTATTTATAGTAAATTGTCTACTACTAGATACTGGGCCAGGGGATGTAGTAATAGAGGGTGGACAGGGGAAAACTAGTATTAAGACAAACCGTTCCCATTAAGACACTTCCGCTCCCCACCTTCCGCTGAATTCTGGAGGCATTGCGTGTTGGGTGGCGGAACTTAACGCTGCGCTCGACACAATTTACAGTCGTACGCTTGTGCCATTGCGTCATGACAGGTCTCAATAATTATTTTATTTACCATTATAGATATAGAATATTATGTACCTACGCATATAGCTCAGTAAAGTAAGTAATATTTAGCACTAGAGACTCAAACGCGGTTTCGCTCGCTAAACTTATTTTTATATTAAAGCCTAGAAAAATATCCTATGTCTTTTCTAATACCTCTAAGAATACGAGTATGTGTACAAAGTTTCATTATAATCGGTTGAGCAGTTTTCGCGTGAAAGAGTGACCAAAAACTTATATTCACGTTTATAATATTAGAATGAAGTATGAAATACGATGAACAGTTATTTTGAATAAAACCAATATCTGAGAGAGAAATGAAGAGACAATCATTAAATCGTCTTCAGTAGAATATACCAATTTGTGATTCAGAAAAAATCGGTGTTTTGACTTTGTCGCATTTGAAACAGCTTACCATCGAGATTCGTCCGCAAGAAACATGAGCTCTCATAGAAAGTTCAATTTTTCAATCTATTTAGTC
Source organism: Heliconius himera (assembly GCA_021202915.1). Taxonomy (NCBI): domain Eukaryota; kingdom Metazoa; phylum Arthropoda; class Insecta; order Lepidoptera; family Nymphalidae; genus Heliconius; species Heliconius himera. The sequence goes on from JAJHJA010001031.1 coordinate 19,838, forward strand.
GACGATCGTTACAAGAAGCAGCATCGAATGAAGAAAAAAAAGAACAAAAGTTTTTACTACTTGATGTTGCTTCAAATGAAAATTCAAATTTTAAGAACGTAGTAACTATTTTTCTATTTTCACACAGATTAGATAAACCTCTATCAGAGGTTCAACATCACATCACATCACTTAATACATATAAAATGTATAGAATAATATAAATATTATTTATTTTATAGCATATGCTTATGTTTACCCAGAATACAAAAACATCACAGCAATAATAATTTTCGGAGTTCATATCAAATATTTTATGCAGTGGTAAACATACCAATATTGAATTTCGTTGAATGGTTCGTTTCGTTATTACGAAGCAATCATGAGTATGTATATATAATAGTTGACAAAGAATATTTTCCTTTACATAAAATTAATTAAAATTATCAATCAGACCGTGAATTGCCAGGTAGGTAGTATATTTATAAAAATCAAATAAATCATCTGCTGTGTGCGGGATACAGCGTGAAGCTGATTATGATTATCAAATAAATCAGCTTCACGCTGTACCCCGTGCACAGCAGGGTAGGCAGACGGAACCTAGTGTTAAGACACTCCGTTCCCCACTTTCTGCCGATTTTTGGAGACATTGCGTGTTGAGTGGCACAAGTCAACGCCGCGCTTTGCCTCGACACCAGAGCGAAGAAATGGAAATATAAATTTAAATAAATATTTCATCTCCTCGAGTGAGTATCGAACCCACAAACAGTCGGTTTTACAGTCACACTTTGTTCCCCAGCACCATGACTGGCCCCAACAAATTAATAATAATTCGCAACCTTTTCTTTTAGCTTACAATCAAATACCTATTTTATTGTAACTTTATGAAAAAGGTTTTGACTGTTATTTCAAACAACTGGGCAACAAGTGTGAAGTCGCCATTCATTCATATGTAAATACGAGTATACACGTGTGTAATAATGCGACATTTGTTTTTTTTATGTCATAAGATTTATTTATTTTATTATTAAAATAATATTTGAAATGCTAATTGGATCTTGAGAAATATTTAAAAAAACCGTTCAAGTGCGAGTCGGATTCGCCCATCGAAGGATCCGTGTCAATTTTTCAGGATAGTAAGTCGACGGAAAGTAAAAGGAAAGTAGACTTAAGTTTTTAGGTATCATGCACGCACGCACTCATTTTGTATGAAATGAACTACAATTATAAGTTTGTAATAGGAAATATTGGTGTGATTTGAAAAAATATTTTCTATTGGGAGGCTATGCCTATATTAAATCACACTCAATCATATAGGAGTGGAGAACAAAAGAAAAAAAATAGGAAACGAGACAACTCGAGAAATTCCTTGCATAAATTGTTAAAGCAGTAAATATGACGGAATTGTTTAACTTAAACTCTAAAAAAGTTCACCTCAGCATATTATATCTATCTCATAAGGATAACTCACAATTACTATATTTTTGTTAACGTTGTAAGTTTTGTCAAAAGTGACTTTTGCAGTATATAAAAAAATCTATATTTTAGAAAATATTACAGTATTAAAATACGGGAGCAGTGTTCTCGTCGCGTCGTGCGGATCTTTTCTTTATTTGTTATGCAAGCTCGCATTTCTTGCTAAATTTCTTAATTTTTATTACACGGTAAATAAAAATGACAAACTTAAGATTGGGCGTATCATCATTTTGTATAAAATTAACTACAGTTTGTAATTGTTTTTGTCTATGAAATTCCTATAAACTTACTTTTCAGATTTTTTTTATTTGTATTGTAAGTTCTCATTTAGTGCCAAATTTAATAACTGGTCCGTGGAAAGTATCCTATAGAATATGACAACACAGTGAATTTCATACAAATTGCAAGCAAACACGGTGCATAAATGGTCGTATCTTAGAAGCTTGATTTTTTTCTGTGCTCCAAGAGACCGTATACCTGAATATTTGATAATAATTTCAGTTTGATAACAAAGCGCGATGTCGATCTCGACATGTATCTAAATAGTTTTGATAGACGGAAAAACTGACAACAAAGTGACCCTATAAGAGTTCCACTTTTCCTTTTGATGTACAGAACCCTAAAAGAACAATAATACAAACATAAACAACAAGAAGTACATATCTGAATTTCACTGTGATTTGTGTATTTAATTACAGCATTTTCAAAATATTTGCTTCAGTACATTATTTTAAGCGCCCCACAGCCAATATGCCGGATATGAATAAACAATTTGTATGTACATAGGTAACAAAGCGTATTTTGAAATCGTTGAAAAAACGGCAGTAACATTTGTTTATATTAAGAATTTTATTGAAAAAAAAAAAAAATCAGCTTAACGCTGTATCCCGCACACAGCAGGGTAGGCAGAGGGAACCCAGTGTTAAGACACTCCGTTCCCCACTTTCTGCCGAATACTGGAGGCATTGCGTGTTGAGTGGCAGAACTCAACGCCGCGCTTGTCCTCGACACCAGAGCGAAGAAATGGAAATATAAATTTAAGTAAATATTTCATCTCCTCGAGTGGGGATCGAACCCACAACCAGTCGGTTTTACAGTCACACCACGTGCCGCTGCGCCACGATGGCCTTAAACATATAACATTTGATTATATTAAGAATTTTATTGAAAATTATATTAAAATTACAAATAAAACAAAAAATGAAATATCTATCTAATTATATATAGCGCAGTAAAAATTCGCTTGCAATGTAGGCGATTCATAATTTATTTTACCTTTTTGAAATAGCGGGCGTGCTGTGCAGTATTCTTCTTCATGTCCGCCGCAAGTTTCTTCCGTGTTAATAAAATTGAGCGAAATTGTCAAAATGGCGATGGACCAATAAAAATACCAAGACATCGTGTTCCTCGACGACTCGACCGACGACCGCAACTGCTCAATACTCTCTATAATAATATCATCCAATGATTTAGTGAAAGCTACTATAACGCTTCAATTTGAAAAAAAAAAAGAAAAACTGTTCAAGTAACTGAAAGTTGAAGCAAAAAATTTAGATTATTTATATAGCAAACGTTACTATGTCAGTTGCTATAGTTTAAAATGCAATCCACGACAATTAAATAAAAATGATGGCCGTCGTGGCACCGTGGGGCAGTCGTGGGGCAGTGTGAACGCGAGAGTCGTGAGTTTGATCACTTATTTGGTTTTGGATTCCCAGCTCTGGAATATAAAGTGCTGCTTGGGATTCTACCACAAGAAATTATGTCTCAAAGACCAAGTGGAAATATGTAAAATTAAAAACATTTTAAAAGGAACTTTTTATTTAAAAATAAAAAGATCATATTTAATCAAAAATTGTGACATGTTTTTAATTTAAGTCTCTGGTCAGAAAATCAAAGAAAATTAAATTGTTTAATATATGCAAGAGTCCACCAAAGGTATTATAACATACGTCCTCAAAAATGAAGCCTAAGTGTAATATATACAAAATAATATAAATATTACGTATTAAATTAAAATTTGCAACACGTGAATTAAGGAGAAAAACTGCATAAACTAAATTAATATGTCCAGTAACATTCGCCCCATCAAGACAAATTTAACGACATATCATTTATCCAAATCGGCTCATTTTTTAATAGTTACAGGGGAACAAAAGAATGGAGATAAGCACACACACATCACGCTACACGCTTCTTTCCGCCGAATTTTGGAGGCATTTCGTGTTGAGTGGCGGAACTCAACGCCGCGCTTTGCCTCGACACCAGAGCGAAGAAATTAAAATTAAAATAAATATTTCATTTCCTCAAGTGAGGATTGAATCTTTCAAATACTATATAGGTACACCTATAGCGATTTATTGACACTTGTTGATGTTAGTACAGTAGTTTGTGCGCTTGCTAGCTTCTATGCACAAGCAATTGCTGTTAAAAATTAAAAAATTGTTTACTAAAATAGAATTAAAAACATCCCATCAAAATCACAAATGTGAAAGTGGATATTTTTTTATGGATATCTCATATACATATTTAACGTGCACGCTATAATATGCTTTAATTACTCATCCACTAATCAATTTATACTAACCGATAGTTTTTTAATTTATATTTCCATTTCTTCGCTCTGGTGTCGAGGCAAAGCGCGGCGTTGATTTCTACCACTGAACACGCAATGCCTCCAGAATTCGGCAGAAAGTGGCGAACGGAGTGTCTTAACACTGGGTTCCCTCTGCCTACCCTGCTGTGCGCGGAATACAGCGTGAAGTTGATAGTTTTTTTTGATGATTAGTTACATTTATATTGACATTTAATAACTAATCATATTATATCGGCAAATCGGAAAATATTTATGTATGAGTATTATGTATGTGTTACTACACAGTATACCATACATCATGGATAGATGCTTTCTAGTTCAACTAGTTTATTAGAGTTTCACGAGCAATGTCAGATTTTTAATTTTTATGTAGATACCAACGAACTCCGTTACGTTAGGATAATAAAGATTACAAAATAAAAACGAACTGTTCTAGTTCTTCCATAGTATAAAATAGAAAATAAAATTAATTTGTTACAGAGAAAGTTCCGCGGACTGTTACACTTCAGTGAACATTAACAGTTCTAAAAGACATTGTTATTAGAATGAAACCGTGACAGTTAGATATTTACTAAATTATAAAAGTTGTATATATACCGCTACAAAGGGATCTCGTCTTATTGACTTTATTCAATAAAAATAATGTATACCCATATAATATTTGCATGAGTTTCCATTTTTTACCAATCTACTATTATCAGACACTGTTTATACAGTATAAATATTTTGATATTGTAAAGCTATCCTTGTATAGCCTAGAAATGGCTAATGCACTTGGATGGTGGTTGATATTAACTTTCACACGTACTGTGACTGACGAAAACCACAATTATTTATTTATTGCAAAAAATTTTGTAATTACTACTTGAAATATTTTTTTTTTCGATGAACATAATTTTACTTATGATAATAAATTTCTATTTGTAATATTAGCTTTTTTTTATTCTATCAAACATATAAACAAAATCGTTTTTAAATAAGCCAAATTATGTAAAATACTTTCATGGATTGTAGCGAATAAAAATTACTGTACTGTACTGTAAATGAAATTCTGAAAAACTACTAAACTACTGGTATGTGTGTAGAATTATCTCTGATAGTTTTATAGGCATAACTAAATGATAGCATGTTAAAAAATGGACTCGTATCATGCAATAGTAAAAAATAGTTATTTTTATTACGAGAATCAATCACTAAATATAAAAAGATTTTTTTTATTTTTAAAATAAGTGCCTGCATTTTTATTAGTCTACTATAATCAATCAATGCTTAAAGAATACAAGTATTTTAATATTATAAAGATACATTGATTGATTCTAGCTCAGGCTGTGAATTGGCTAATGCACTTGGGTGATGGTTAATATTAACTTTCAGATCGCTGTACAAAGAATATTTCACAAGTATATTTTTTATACCGTCTATTTTAAGAACTACAAATACATATAAAGAATAATCATTAAAAGTTTCAGTAGTATAGTATAACGGAATAATATTAAAATGTACTTGAATCAAAACGCAGTATGCAACTTTTATAAATTGTACTTCCCGTTGACATACAATTCTGAAATTGGTACGAAACCCTCGGTGTGCGAGTTGGACTCACGTTTGACTGGGTTTTTTTTTTATTAGATTTGTTGCAGGTGGACAGAGCTTAAAATTAATAATATTCTAATATTTACGTAAGGTAACATTCAAATATTATATATGTTGTAAAGTATAAAATACTTGGGGCTTCCAGCCAATGTATGATATATTATAAATATAATTATTATTATATTTCATACAATATCTCGACGTTATAAGTATTCTTTACATTGCTGAAGTAATTTACAGAATATCGAATTATCCAGATTGCCGGTAAAATATATATTTTAAATATACGTACATGTAATATTTTAATAATATATGACTTTACTTACTAGAAATAGGTATTTTAGGTGCTAGTTTAAGCAATATGATTTGAATGTTTAATATGACCGTGGCTATCCGTCGCAAATCGCAATCAATCAATCATAGGTATACATAATATGTCCACACATCTTGTTTTGAACAGGACCGTCCCGTTTTTCGATTGTATGTCCTGATGTCCTCAAGAACCTGAACGTAAAAATTGCCATCCCATTATTTAAAATGGCACGAAAATTTTATCAACAAAAAGCGTTTCGACTATCGCGGTACGCCCATGCGTACTGTCAAAAAAAACCGAATGGGAAATTTTGAAACTAAAACACCGTAAATTTGAACAACCATAAGCTGCCAAAGCCACACTTTAAAAAGAAAGAAAACGAAAGCGCACAAAAAAACGAACGCATACATATGTAAAAAAAAAACAAAAGCACCAAAAATAAAAAACCAACAAAACGAAAGTAAGCTGTGATATTCTACTTAAAATAGTCTGGTTTAGCCGTATAAATGTTAAATGTATATGACGTAATACAATAGTTAAAACAAGAAGCTAATTAACGAGAATAAAAACCGATGTCCCGTTTCAAGCCGATAAAAGAATGGTCACTTTGGCTATACAGCTTTTAAACTCATCATGTTTTTACCTACATATACTTCAAAATTAAAGTGGCAATTATCGGAACACTGATTGAACAATATACTATACCTACTGTTAGAGTTCAGAAGCGCTTAACGTTTTTAAAAAACAATTTAAAAAAAACAAATATCGTCTATATGTTTGTTTCTAAATTATTCGGAACGAGATTCTACCTAATAGCGATAAGTGACATGTGTCACTCAATAACAATACTTCATACGAGTTCTTCCAATAAGGGCCGTTGCCTACAAGCCACTGCCTCCAATTTTCACAATTCAATTGCTTTTATAATCTTTTTCACCTACATCTACCCGCTTTTACATGAGTTTGCTAACAATACTATAAAGAAACAGTAAAAAATTAAAAATTGTAACTATACATTGAATATATTTGCGGAAAAACAATATAGGGGGCTTAAAATAATTAATAGAATTCTAATCTATGATTTTTTATTTTTTTTTGTCTCTTTGCCTGTTTTTCACATCCATCTTTGGAACTACTGGACGGATTTGTATTTATTTGAAACTTTTTTTGTTGTATAGCTATTAGGCATGGAAAAGGGTTTAGGCTACATTTGTTTTTAAAGACTGGACACCTGATGGAAATCCTAATACTGGTCCAACTAAACGTTAACGAATAAACACTATGAACATTTTCTGTGGACGTAATAAAATTGGATCATCTGATGAAGAACTATAACAGTCCAGTTAAACTATAAGAAATAATTAAGAACATCCTTAACAAAAATTATTGAACATGATCAGCATTTTCCATTAAAACAATAAAATTAATGATCTTTTAATATCTAATAAAGAACCATAAAAACAGAACAGTTCCGATAAACTACAAGAAATAATAACATGCGGTCCTAACAAAAGATTGTATTGGCTTATAAAATTTGAAGATCGGTAACATCTGATGATACAAGTCCGTCTTAGTAAAAATTTTAAGCGTGGTTTATTAGACATTTTCAGACATTTTTCATCGACATTAAAAATTAAAAATCTGGGACATATGATGAATGCCTATAATAGTTCAAATTAATTAACGGAAATAATAACATTATTGGAATAATAAAGATGCAAAGAATTTTTATTCTACATATATAAATAAATTGGATGTGCCTGTTTATGATTTTAAAATAACTGTGTTTTGCAACGCATATAATTATTGACACGTTTCATTCCAAATGAACGGGCTAATCTCGAAACAGCAGAACCGATTCAAAAAATTAGAAAACATTATTAAGCAAAATAATATAAGCTGCTTTTTATAGCGGAATTTTCACGGGATCTGGATTTACACTAGAAAACCAGCGTTTAGTTAGATATGAAGTACCTACCCAGACATATTTTTTTAAATACGACAATTAATTATTTAAATTACGATTTATTTTGTGTAAAATAGAAGAGATGATCATATCAAAAGAAGCATCCAATTTTCCCTAAACACACTACACAAGTACTAAAAAATAAATAAGCATATAGATCAGGTGGGCGAAGTCACAAGGAAGCATTTCTTTCAATTTTAATTGTATTGCTAAATGATTTTTATGTAAATTAAATTCAGACTTTCTTGACAGCAGTTGTGTTCAGTTAAATAAAAAAAATAATATTCTTATATTTTACGTTACGTTTCTTTATTTAAATATAACTAATAGCATGTAGGGGCACTAGCGTATCTAGAGATATTTTATGGGGGCGAGGGATGAGGGTTTGTTGTGCCTGAACTTTAGCTTTGAACAAATATGTTCGTGTAAATTACACGTACATACTTTGTTTATATATTGCTTACTGTGCTACCAAGCGGTGAAAGTTATATAAATTAATATTAAAATTTCTTTAAAGTATCATTTCGTTTTATACCAGTTTCATTTATTTGTAGTTCAAGTACAGCACGAAGAAATATAATGATGGAGGTTCAAATGTAATCATTTAAGAATCTTTTATCGTATTCATTGATCTGCTATGGGATGAGCAGCCGATCAAATATATAACATAAATTTTACTATATATATTTGAGGCCAGTCGTGGCGCAGGGGCACAAAGTGTGACTGTAAAATCGTCTGGATGTGGGTTCGATTCCCACTCGAGGAAATGAAATATTTATTTACATTTATTTTTCATTTTTTCGCTCTGGTGTCGAAGCAAAACCGAGACGTTGAGCTCCGTCACTCAACACACAATGCCCTCCAGTAAACCCGTCACGTTGTGAGTTCGATTCCAGCTCAAGGAAATGAAATATTTAATATTTTCATTTCCTGGCTCTGGTAAGGAGGCAAACGCGGCGTTGAATTCCGTTACTCAACACGCAATCTCTCCTTAACACTAGGTTCCCAAATTCCATCTGTCTACTCTCTATGTGCAGGTTAAAAACAAAAAAAAAGCAATTAAGTATTATATAGGTACGATAAAAGCAGTAAAATAATCACAGCTATTCCTGCAATTACTTTCAGCTCTTCAACTCTATGTGAATGAATAACTTTAATAAATATTATGGTAAAATGATAAACTAAATAGTTCTACCTTTATATAATAATTATTAAAACAAGATTTAATAACCGTAGGGGAAACTGGGGCTTTTTGTAACGGGGGTAAAAAGAAACAGCCGTTTTTATCCGTGAATATGAACCTTTTTGTTAAGGCCTTTGAGTCAACTTTAGTCTTATAACTACAGGCAAGCCCGACCTACACACTAAGATAGACCTCCTTCAGAGGGTTCAAAATAAATTCCTCCGAATGGCATCCGGATGCCTTTGGTACGTACACAACGTTGACCTACATAAAGATTTCGAGCTAGAATCGCTCAAGGAATTCTGCAAACGCCTAGCCAAACGCTACTACAAGCGTGCAAATTCTCACTCAAACCCACTCATTGTCGAAGCGTGTACGTACGCTCCTCACCCACACCACTATCTTCGATGCCCTCGAAGCGTCCTTCTGGATCCCGACGATCCAATCACTGCTGCAAACGCCCAATGCATAGGGAGGATTCACTCCTCAGTCCCACGTTTCACTCTCTGCCGCCGTAAGAGACAGCGAGGCCAATCCTATCTCACGGCACGTCTGCGCCTCGGCACGGATGTGCGGTGAGATAGGGTCACAACCACAACCACCTCTCGGGAACGGTCACAACCACCTCTGATTAGCGTACGCGGTAAAACTTCACGAGCGTCTATCCAAACTCGTATTTTTTCTTCAGGGGCGAGCTACTCTCGCTCCTCTCAGCCCGGTGCCGTTGTCAAGACCAATCCAGGACAACAGCAATATGTCAATTTGAAAAAAAAAGCCAAGCCCGACAAATGTCCCGCTGGATAGCGCAGTGAATAGATGTAAGCACGTGTTGCGATTAAGCCAGAATTAACATAGAAAAAATACTTATGTAAATTTTGATTTTTGAAACAAAATTGAACTAATGTTATATGCTGTTAATTATGGTACAATAAGTATTTATTTGGCTATAAAAATATATTTTTATTTGCTGTATATTGCTTATAGATTTTGAGATTTTTGAATATGTTTGTAAAAAAGCACATGGGGCACGTTGTACCAAACCTTTGGGACAAGTTGTAACATATTAAAATTTGCCGTTTTCTGAAGGCTCCTAATCGTAAACTTACCTATCAGGGTCGACGTAGAAGAAAATATACCGATTGACTGACACGCCAGAAAAAGAAGCATTGGAGAGAGAGAGTATGAAAAAAATAAACAAATAACAACAAAAAGGTATGAAAGCAAAAGCGAAAAGCAAGACGGACCCAAAAGTAAAAGAAAATATTACATCAAAAAGTCAATGCCATAAGACAAAAATTAATTGTTTCTTTGAATTGCAACTCGGATGTATAGTGATTATTACGTTAAACAATGTTCTTATTTTACTTTTAAAGTTTGTGATATGAAATTATATAAAAAAGTGTTATGTTGATTAGTTAAATTGAGTAGACTATTTTACAATATTTAATTAGATGTTTACCCATTCATAATAGTAAATGATAGTTAGCTTAGTAAGTTTGATAAAAGAGTAACCTAGTTTATTTATGTTTATTTTTGTTAAGGACGGCATAAACAGAAATAATATTGTTGATTATTACAAGTTTATTATAACTTTAATGAAGACTGATTAAATTTAGGTGTTATCTATTGCTAAAATTATACTTTTAGTTACATACTGTCATTTTGATGAGTTAAGTTGTGAATACTTTGTAGTCAAGTGGAAGTTTCCAACATTCATGAGAATGTAGGTTACATTCTCATTTTTGATTATTATAATTACGATACAATTTGGGATTCTATAAACAACGTGTTCCTAAATGTCAAATATTGATTGTAGAACATATAAAAAATAAATGGGTTATAATTAATAAAATATACCTTTCTAAAATGATTAGATTTTGAATTGTTTCTAGTTACCCCGAGCCTGTTACATCTAGTCCCTACAAAGGGCAAGTTGTAACTAGTTTTATTTTTTACAAAAGATAATTTTATATTAAATATGATAATAATTTTACTACTTGGATTAAATTCTCAACTACTTACACCATAAACATATAGGGGAGAGGGGGGCACATTCGAACGATTTTTAAACTTTGTGTCATATCTAAAAATTCTACAGTTTTTAACTTCTTTACTATTTCACAATGCTTAGTCCAACTATTGTGCCACACAATCGTAGCATCAAATGTAGAAAAATATATAAGGTAAAGGTGCCATATCAACTTTAGTAGCAGTAGTCAAATGTTCAAAGCTGCCCCCCTTGCGGGGTAGCTTTGAACATATATGGGGCAGTTTTGAACTATCATCGAATTCAATGAAATTAAAAAGCTTTTAAGTAATTTTATCAATAAACTTAACATTAGAAACGATGGAGATCAAATATCAGTACCATGTTAACTGAAAAAAATAATATACCTAGTTTAATATTGCGATGGTACTAGTACTAATGTTAAATAACTTTAATATTATTAATAGACTTTAAAAAAACAAAAAAGTAGCTTTGGCTTCGTAGAAGTAATTAACATTATGGGATCAATCATAGAATAAATCTAATATTATGAAAATAAAACATAATATTTTTTAAATAAACAGCTTACTACCTTAATTTGAACTTAGAAAAATTAAATTTAAAGGAAAACATGAATGTAGTACGTGACGTAACCAGCAACTGAAATTGGGGGAAGTAGTCTACGTAAGAAATAAAAATTAGCTTCACGTTTTATCCCGCACACAGCACGGCAAGCAGAGGGAACCTAGTGTTAAGACACTCCGTTCCCCACTTTCTGCCGAATTCTGGAGGCATTGCGTGTTGAGTGGCAGAACTCAACGCCGCGCTTAACCTCGACACCAAAGCGAAGAAATGGAAATATAAATTTAAGTAAATATTTCATCTCCTCGAGCGGGGATCGAACCCACAACCAGTCAGAATCAATCATAGAATAAACCTAATATTATGAAAATAAAACAAAATATTTTTTAATAAACAGCTTATTACCCTTATTATATAGTATATTGAACTTAGAGAAATTAAATTTAAAGGAACATGGATATAGTATAGTGACGTAAAGAAAAAAATTGTACAAGCTACTTTTTTACTATTCATAGATGATGAAACATTCGCTAAAATGGAGTCTCCAATATTTATTAAGTGGTAGTCTAATTCCATTACGTAGTCTTCATACGCACAGGTATCTTCATTCTCGTCACAGTAAATTGTCACTTCCTCTTCTGATTCCAAATGCATTTTTGAGTCAGTTTCTTGTAAAGAAAAGTTCAGTTTAGTTTTGTTTTTCTTTCGCGGTATTTTGTTATATATAATAATATTCAAAACTGCCCCCCTTATTTTGTTCAAAGCTGCCTCAGTGGTATTTGAAAAATTAAAAACGTTTTTTTTTTCAAGTAAAAGTTTAAAAATTGTATTAATCTCTAGTTTATTGCATGATATATGAAAAATTCTAACTAAAAGAGGAAAAGATAAAACCATATACCATGAATTGGATCCTTGCGATCCTTACGCGTTTATTTAAAGATGTATAAAATTTTACTCAAAATCAAACACTCCTCGTAACTCAACCACGGGCTCTCATATATCAGCGGTGACAAGTGATACGTGTGCAGGTTAGTGCTGCCACTACTCAAAAAAAATCTAACAAAATTTCTTTTTAAAATAGCTCTGTTAACACATATTTTCAAAGGTGCCCCTGTTCAAAGCTACCCCCCTCTCCCCTACACAAAAAATAACTAGAATATGTAGGGTTTTGAAAATATAGGAATATTCATAAAAAATGTTTCTGAAAGCCCCAGTCTCCCCCATGAGTAATTTTCTGTAAAATTAAATTTACATTTTCGGCTAGAATAATTTCACTTTGATACCAAGTTATACGCAACATTCATGATGAGGCTTAAATACAGTGGCGGGCTAACTGGGGGCGGAGGGGGCACTACATCCCAGGCTTCTGGTACTGTGGGGCCTCCATGTCGCTGCAAGTTCTCTTGATCAAATCTTAAACAAATCTTTGAAAAATGCTTAGTACCTTCGTACTTAAGAGGAAGTTTGGGGTTGGAGGCGCCATAAGCAAATAAATACAAGAATAACTGCAGCTTGTACCGGTAGCTTACATTACTTTTTTAGGGCAAATTTTGTTATAAGTAGAACTTCTGTGATGGGCACCAGACTATCCTGGGAAGGCCCACCCGGCTCTTTCCTTCCTACGCCCATGTATAGGGGTCGTATGATTATTTATAATAACAAGTAATGGGCACTATAAAATTGTATAATTCTTGCATCTATAGGGTAAATAAACACTCTAATTATGAATACTGTTTTGATTTAAATTTCTCGTCACGCATGGACACAAATTGGCTTCCAGAATGTTTGTAGCAATTTAACTAGCTCACTTCATACTTCACTCACAAGTCAAGTTAGCTCATAACGTTCATTTATTTTTTAAATGTTACTTATATTTTTTCGTGAACTTTAAGATAATTCATTATATTTTTACAAATAATTATTGTGTTGTATGTTATATAGGTGGTTGAACGAAATACTGGGAACTAATAGACGGATTTAAAAGATTTTCTTGTTGTATAGGTGATGGCTAAGACACACATACTCGTATGTATAATATAGATAAATGTCTGTTAATTTTGATTATAATCGTGTAATTGAAGAAGAAGTAGTTAATTTGACTCTGTAAATGGAAAAATAAAAGTATATTTGTTCTTTACTCACATATTTGTTGTAAAAAAGGTTTCAAAATATGAAAAAACTGGCCAAGAGCAAGTCGGACTCGTCCTCCGAGAGCTCCATACAAATTTCATGATTATAATATATTCAAGATAATATAAGTCAACGAAAACTTGGCAAATTTAAATTTGCGGCCGCACTAATGTTGTATAAAAATGACTAAAAATACACGTTTGTATTTTTTTAATAATCCTAGGTAAATAGGAAGTACCGTATAGGTTTAGATTACATGACGAATTTCACACAACCAAAGCATAAACACTCATCAAACTTTATTTCGATTAACATAACTATAGCTTAATTTTTTCCGATCCCAAGTCGCTGTAAGCCTGGGGTTATATGGGAACCCCTTAAAAGTTTTTGGTGGTAGTCTTTGTGAGCGGTCCATGAACTTCTTAAATTACATATATAATTATATTGCATTTCGAAAAGTTTTGATGTAAGAAAACTTATAATAAAAGAACTGAAGATAGATCTGATTGGTGTCCTTGGATATATTATAACTACCCATATGTTCAAAAATAAACGGATGATTATTATAATGATGATAAAATATTCTTAAAAATACTTAATTATAAACAGAGTACGATGTTTTATTTTAAAAAAAGTAAAAAGTTTATTTTTCAAAAAAAATCTTAAGCTTAAGATCATAACAAAACTGTTGATTATAAAAGATCTATATAGATAAAAAAAAATAGGACACGATAATATTGAACATCCACCATCAACAAAGGATCAAATACCAACTAACAACGTTATTAGGCTACAAATAAAGCCAATTTTCAAAATATACACCACAAAGAATAATATATTTGTAAATATAAGGTACGAAACAGAGGAAATCGGCGTTCAAAAATGGATTAACTTGTATATTTCAGCCAACATACATATTATTAAGAATTAACGTTCAAAATAAATGTAACTATTACTTTTTTTATAAAAAAAAAAACCAATGCTTCGTGCACTAACGTAATCACCTTTATCTATTCAACTTAAATAAGAAATATCGAATAAAGTAGGGCAGCTGTAAAGCTTCTGCACCTAATAACAATCCAATTAGGCTAATTGCATTAGCACTGGTTACCTCGTAAACTGTCACAAGTGCGAGCACTGTGCCACTAGAAACAACTCTCTGAACACTCAGCAAAATGCCTAAGGACGATCCAGAAACAGCGGCCCTTAAAAAAGAATTGAACGACTTAATTGCCAAAGCGAAGGTAATCTTCTTTATTGTTACTAATATTACATTACGAGATCCTTTAACCGATACCATAATAAAATTTATTAGGCGAATTAACATATTTTCACCACATAATATCATATTTAGAAATATATTTTATATTAGTTTTAATTACATCTTTTCTTAATGTATTGCGAATAGGCACACACATAACGCTATTTTGTTGTTTACTTTAATAATTATTTTTTTTATATTTTATTGTTTCTTGTTACTTTTATTAATCTATTTGCGTAATTAGAAATGGTAAAAAAAGTATTTAATAGCTGTATTTTTAACAGGGTGAACAAGAAAAATGCGCAGATGCCAAACTCGCTGAAAAATGTGGAGATATGGGTGACATACCAAAGATAAGGCTCATCACCAAGAAAACTCTAAAAGGCCATATTAATAAAGTCAATTCTGTCCACTACAGTGGGGATTCTAGGTAAATAAAATACATGAAAATTTGTTGATTTTTAAACATTTTGATAGGTAATATTAAAATAGAATGCTATTAACAGAGATAAAGAATTTTTTTGCTACACCAATTTTTAAATCTGCTCTAAGGCTTATATACAAAATTAATTTCTTTCTATTATACAAAAATGTATACCGTCGTCGCGGGTGACTTTTACGTATGCGTATAACGTTATCCGGGCGTTTATTTATTTTTTTAAGCAAATTTACGCTCGAACTTGTTGCGGCGATATATTATTTATTTTATTTTTGGTCATTGCAAGCTGGGAGTAGGTAAACGAAGCAAGCAGGGAACAGAGTCCTAGTCTTTTATAAAAAACATGTTACACTTATTTTTTACTTCGGAAAAAAGGAATCAGTTACTGTCACGTTTTCCACATCTAAATCCATATGTTAATACTTCACAAGTAAGTACTTACTGCATGAATTCTCATTATAAAACGTGTATTTCGTGTGAAAAAACGTTATGATGTAAGAATAAAAATACCTATGTATTTCTATTTTCTAGATACAAGTAAGTATCTTATTACAAATATTTTTCGCCGTGTGATCCCGGCCTAGAATAGGATCATCCGGGTACTGATGGTGTCGTAAGAGGCGACTAAAGTACGTGTGGTAGAGTCACGTCACCAGCAATGGCAACACGCATGGGCAGACTCGACCGGATCATTACCACCCCCGGCATTTGAAACCGGCGTTAAGTAGTGGCTTTATGCCACTGCGTATCTTATCATCTAAAATTCGTTTGAAAAATTGCTTTCGGATTATTGACAATACTTCAAAATCCAATTCGAAAGAGCTTCTGTATAAACTTCTAGAAAATATATTTACAAATTGCGAACTATCTAGATTTATTAGTACGTTACAATTGCAAAGCCTTAACCTAACATGCGTCGGACCACTTATACCTGGGAGAGCAGTGCTATCGCGATGCGAATAAATTTATTATAACCAACTAACGCTGTTGTTTGTTCTCTTGTTTTGATTCAAAATTACAATGTATGTTACAGTACTATATATATTAGAAGTAGCAGCGGTAAAATAAACAATGTACATTGCAGTATAAACTGTAAAAGTTCGAGAAACAATATAGATACATAATTATTATATTAAAAGTCACAATATATGTTTTTTATTATTATTACATAATGAATAGAGGCCAGTCGTGGCGCAGCGGCACGAGGTGTGACTGTAAAACCAATTGGTTGTGGGTTCGATCCCCACTCGAGGAGATGAAATATTTACTTAAATTTATATTTCCATTTCTTCTCTTTGGTGTCGAAGTTAAGCGCGGCGTTGAGTTCTGCCACTCAACACGCAATGCCTCCAGAATTCGGCAGAAAGTGGGGAACTGAGTGTCTTAACACTAGGTTCTTCTAACACAACTGTTTATAAATTATGTTTTGATGTTTAATAATCAAGAAAAACGTAAACCTAAAGGCTAATTTATACTTATATTATAAATTCGAAAGTAACTCTATCTATTTGTGACGCAATCACGGCTAAATAGCTAATCCGACTGTGATAAAATTTCATATGGAGTTACTTGAGGGTCTCGGGATGGACATAGGCTACTTTTTGTCATATTTGTAATATTCTCGATATATAACTCAAACAGAATATAATTTTGATGTGTCTCATACACATCAAAATTATATTCTAGAAAAATATTGTCCTTTAAAAAATTTACCAAAAATTTCGCAATGGTATATGTTTATCTCTGGAGGTTGAGCCACAGTAAGAATTTTATTATATTTAATTTAAGTTTATCGAGTTGGTTAATATATTTTCTATAATTTAGTATTCATCCTTATGAAAATAAATATAATAGTCACCTTTAGCATTTCATCTAGACTGAAATTATACTTTACTCTATATCATTATTGTAAATACTTTAGGATATATCACTAATACTAAATGACAAGGCGAACGAGCCGCGCGGTGCGGGAGCTCGGTTACAGAATGAACGACGACATCAAAGGCCAGACGACGTTGACGGTTTTGTAAATTTTCATATACTTTCGATCGACTGTTAATTTTTATTAGGTTATTTGCTGTTAATTATTAATTTATAATTTTCTTTGGTTCTTTTGTTTAGTTATTATTATTTTTTGGTTTGGTTAAGTTTTGTTTTATTCTGGTATTATATTTCGTGTTACTTTTAATCACAATACTTTTAAATACTTATTTTACGTTGATATTATTGACAATATAGCTGGTTTGTAAATATAATTTTTGTTTTTTAATTAATATTTTCTTTTAATTTACTTATTATTTTGTTTGTTCATTTCAATTACTTCGGTAGTTTTTCAAATAAATGTTTATAATTTTATCCCTTATATATCTACTTAATATTCTTTTCAGCTTATTTCGATTATTTTCTTACTAATCCTATTAAATTGAAAATAATTACATAAATACTCGTATAGTATAAGCGGGCGAAGCCGCGCGGGTCCGCTAGTATACTATAAAACATTAGTTTTACTAAACTTTTGCCACAGCGTCCCGGTTCTCCCCCACTTCACGAGACACACCAACAAAACGGCATTCATATGATGTTATAGATTACATCTCATTGTATTATGTGGGAAGACCAGAACTGCATATAGACCACATTAAAGGCTGATATGTAGGACTTGCATCTAATTAAAAATACATACGTTTCATATTATGAAACGTTAGATTGGAAACCACAGTCATATTTATCTACTGAAAGAAATGAATGTTAGAAATATCTTGTACCTAATTTAAAATGTAATTTATTACAGGCACTGCGTAACAGGTTCACTTGATGGCAAGTTAATTATCTGGGACACCTGGAGCGGTAACAAAGTGCAAGTAATACCACTTCGTTCCGCTTGGGTTATGAGCGTTGCTTTTGCACCATCTGGAAACTTTGTAGGTAATTATCAATCGAATACATCGGTTTTTTTCTAAATATTACATAATAGATATATAGTTTTATTAACGTGTTCGTCTTAAATATATCCTTCTGTAGTAACAGCTCACGATGTACCTCTCGCACTTGTCAAAGTAGGCAGGAGGAAAGAAGAGTGCCTCAATGAAAGGTTTCCTAGTGTTAAGACACTCTGTTCCCATTGAGACACTTCTGTTCCTCATTTTCCGGCGAATATATATAAGATTTTTTTGAATATGTCAGCTTGCGGTGGAATGGATAACATGTGTACGGTGTACGACGTCAACAATCGAGACGCTACTGGGTCCGCAAAGATGGTACGAGAACTTGCTGGATACGAGGGCTTTCTTAGTAGCTGTCGTTTTCTTGACGATACTCATATCCTTACAGGATCCGGGGATATGAAAATGTAAGTAATTTACTTTTTTAGAAAATGTATAAGAATTTACATTTACGAGACTTGAACCCACGACCTTTGGAAACCATCCATGAGCTCTGACCACTAAGCCATACGTAAGCATACATAAGTAAGTACTTACTCTATAAGTAATTTTATAACATTAATTATTATACTTAAAAGTCACGTTAATTGCTTCACATACATTTTTTATCACTACAGATGCGTTTGGGACTTGGAAGTTGGTAGAAGAGAAGTGGAATTTGATGCTCACGCCGGTGATGTTGTAACTATATCTTTAGCACCAGGTAAGTATTAAAAGATTGATTTTATTTTTTAAACTTAGTATCTACTAAATAAAAAGAATATAAGTAAATATGAATTTATGTGATTTTATTCATCTTTTTTAAATAATTTATATTAACGTAGATATGAAAACTTATGTAACTGGATCTGTCGACAAGACTTGTAAGCTGTGGGATGTGCGTGCTGAAAAAGAAAAACAAACCTTTTTTGGCCATGAGGCCGACGTGAATAGTGTCTGCGTAAGTACCTACAAATATAATTATTGATCTCTTTGGTTTTAATTATAGAACACATATTATACATAATATCTCTACAGTCAGTGTGCACCTTTTTTGGTTCATGTTTCACTTTGATCCTTAAAAGCCTTTAATAGCAATAAAAGCTAGCCGCCACGTACGGGCACGTTTTTCAGCTTTTACACGAGAAAATTGGATATTCTACCACAACATGTGCTATATTAAGCATGTTGAGGCTGTACAAAACAAAACGTTATTGTTATAAAATTTTCCATATGAGGCCAAATGTGGGGCAAGCGCACAAGCGTGGACTGTATGCACGTGACAGGTTGTGGGTTCGATTCACACTCCATGAAAACAAATATTTAATATTTTCATTTCTCGCTTTCGTTTTCGCTCTGGGGTCATGGCAAAACGCGGCGTTGAGTTTCGCCACTCAACACGTAATGCCCCCAGAATTCGGCGAAAAGTGGGGATCGTAGTGTCTTATCACTAGGCTAACTTTGCAATTTTTGAAATATATTAACTTTCAAATTCTTCGAAAAACTAAACCATGAAAAGATTATCAGAAAAATGTCCGGTAAGAAATTGGGTAACAGCACTCTCAATTTTTTACTCTGCTAAATAGTCTTATAGAAAAAGTCTTACAAAACCACTGTACTTTTTATTTTAACTTTAAGAGATAAAATTGGTAACTATAACATACTTAAACATAACATAAAAATAGCATCAGTAAAAGAAAATTAGAAATATTACAAACAAGAAAGAAATAATACAATTTAATATTCTTTTTTATTTATTTTAAATTCATAAGAGCAAAAAGACCATCTGCCTATATGTCTACTATATTGTATGCAATTGGAAACGTTCTTGATTGAAGGAATTTTTGATTAGCGACCCTCGAAGTTAAAAATAAATTAATTTATCGGGAAGTTTCTATACATACGTCAAAAGTATTTTTTTCGTACAAATCTTAAAAAAAATATTATGCATTGCATCCCATGAAATGACATAACAGAAGAGATAAATAAAAAACTTCCAATGTCAATTTGAGGCACACTTCTCCTCCTCATTTCCTTTTCGAATGCGTTTTAAAATTGTGTTGTGTTATTTGTTTATTATTTGTTATATAGTTTTTAGCTGACGCAATTTTTTGCTGTGACGTTTATTAAGTGTAACAAATAAGTCAAATAAGTAACAAATGTGTTACTTATTTGACTTATTTGTTTAGTTAAGTTCAGTTTAAGAGTAGACGGTCTCTACCTATCTCAAGTATTTTGTATCTCCTTTCATATATACGAGCCTGGAGAAATAAAACTAGATGAGGCCCATCTTGTTTTATTTTTCCAGTAATTTCAATATATTGAATATAAAAAATCCCACAGTCATTATAAATGTTTCAATTCCACAACCACAAATATGTTGTAATAAGTGATTATCGTTTTATATGCTCTACTATATGTCTATTTCATACGAGTTATTTAATTATAGCTTGATAATAAGCAATTATATTTTATATAACATTGGTCTGTTTTGTTATTTGTATGATAAAAACGATGTAAGATAATTATAGCGAATTTGGCTCTCTTACTCTCTGTTATATTTATATATTTCCTTTTCTTTTGTATCGGATAAATTGCTAATGTGAATGGTACTGAAAGTGATCTTTTACTGTGTTGTTTCTATTTCTCTAGAAAAATTAGAGGGACGAATGAAAATATTGAAATACTAAATAATTTAAATTTAACAGGTTATACGGACATAATCAAGCCGTCGTGGCGTAGTTGCACAGAGAGTCTGACTGTAAGCGCGACGATTGTGGGTTCCACCCCACATGAAAGAATGAATTATTTTCATTTCCTCACTCTGGTACCAAGAAAAAACGCAGCGTTGAGTTTCGCCACTCAATACACAATATTTCGAAAATGATTCGGAAAGTGGAACGAACTGTCTTAATACTACATTTTCTCTGCTTGGTTAAAAAAAACGGAAATAATAAAAACCCAAAAAACTAAAATATTCCAGATTAAAAAAAATTTAAAGCTTTAAAAGTACTCGTCTCAATAATAATTTAATTTAAACAAGCTTATGTTTACAATGATAAAAATTGTTCTGAAAATCAACTCGATGTATCGGAGTGCGATTTAACAAGTAGTAATCGAGCTCACTGGAACATGTACGTTGAACAGGTTAACATTAATCCATAATAGCAGGTGCTAGTTGCTGAGAATCATTGAATATCGAATATTAAATATTCTGCATACAGTACTTCGTTTTTATTTTACTATTTTTTTTATATTTAACGATTCGAATATTTTGTATATGAGGGAAACTATTTAAAATAGTAGAGCTATTTGTGAATGATTTCTAATAAAATATATCATATATTATAATAAAATAAATAAATAATAATTTTTCTTCGGAATAATAAAAAAAAACTATATTAATCATTGAGGTTAACCTTATCAATTCTAGTTTATTAATGATAAATTTATATTATATTTTCAATACAGTATCATCCTAGCGGACAAGCCTTTGCTACTGCTTCAGAAGATAAAACAGCTCGTCTCTTCGATATCCGCAGTGATCAACAACTGGGTCATTACACTCCGCCCGGCGCCAGCGGCTTTACTAGCTGTGGTATTTGTATAAATCACTATATAACTATATAAAAACATACTTTTAAGAATATATAATTTCATAAACTGGAATCTTAATCTTTCCTTCTTTCACTTAATTTTATTTAGTTTTATTAATTAAAATTTAATATATTGTAAAAATGAACAATATCATAAACCGGAATCTTAATCTTTCCTTCTTTTACTTAATTTTAATTAGTTTTATTAATTAAAATTTAATATATTTTAAAAATATTGTCATCATTAAGTTATAGTAAAACATGTAATAGTATAGTTTATTTCATTAATATATATATTTTATTAGTTTATTATTAGTATATAGTTTATTTCATTTAGTTTTAATTGTATAAATCTCAAATAATAAAATTAATCACAAATTCGTTAGTTGAAAACTAAAGAAGGCTAAGGTTTTCGCAGGCGACGCTATTAAAGTTTATAAATTGTCTTTCACCATACATTGACATATTTAAATTCAAAAATGGATTATAAATTATAAATATAAAATATTTAATTCTACATTCAGGTCTTTCCGTTAGCGGCCGCTATCTTCTTGCTGGTTCTGATGATAATTCTGTCCATTCTTGGGATACTATGAAAGTCGCTCATACTGGTATAGTTTATTTTATTTTTAATTTTAAAATTATTTATATAGATTTGATATGATTACTACATCGCCCTCTTTGTATATTTAACACGTACATCCTACTAATATTATAAATATGAAAGTTTTTGAGGATGTCTTCCACTTTTTCACAAAATGTACTGAGCTGGTTAAGATGAAAATGAAATTTAAAAAAAAACAGCTGCAGCAACAACACGCTGTATCCCGCACACAGCAGGGTAGTCAAAGGAAACCTAGTGTTAAGACACTCCATTCCTGACTTTAAGCCGAATTATGGAGGCATTGCGTGTTGAGTGGCGGCACTCTACGCTGGTGTAGAGGCAAAGCGTTGCCTCTACACCCGAGCGAAGAAACGGTAAACTGATTAAGATGAAACTTTATATTTATAGATTATATATATAAGAATAACACATAGGTTACAATTTATGTAAAGATTTTGTATAATTTAGCTGTAATATAAAAATAAATTAAGCTAGTAATAAATAATAATGCTCATGCTCTTTACAGGCACGTTGAACGGCCACGAGAACAGAGTGACGTCTATATCTCTGGCGCCCAGCGGCATAGCGCTGGCAAGCTGCTCCTGGGACCAAAGTGTAAGGGTTTGGGGCTGAATCGCTGTAAATCCTTCAAACTGTTAAAATATTTACTTTTCCTTTGATTAGAATATATTTTTTTGTATTATTAAAAATATATTAGGTACAATTCTTACAAATAAAAACCTACTATATTGTTGTATTACCTATTTGAATGTTTAATGATATTTTGTCTATTATAATTGATAATGTAATATGAAAATATGTTTTAACTTAAAATAATTTAATTTAGTTCCTTAATTTTAAAATAGATTCTCCATTACTACTTGTCCTCATTGTGTAGTTTTGTTTATATTAAAATTGATGTTCGTTTCCTGCATATTTGTCTATATTATTACTGTTTTACAAGTAATTATCTATAGTATTCTGGTTCCAACGAAAATTTCAGAACTTCCATATTATTAGTAGAATAATAGGGAAGTTATCAAGTCAAATTGCGACGTTGAGTTCTGCCCCTCAACACGCAATGCCTCCAGAATTCCGCAGAAAGGGGGAAACGGAGTGCCTTAACACTAGGTTCCCTCTACCTACCCTGCTGTGTGCGGGACACAGCGTGAAGCTGTTTTTTTTGATAGAAGAATATCGCAATAGAAAATATGAAAATCACCTTATTTGAAAAAATACGACAATACATATAAAATATTTTAACTGATTTAAAAACAGCTTCATTATCATCACAGAAGATGAAATTTTTATGTCATTTACATATTTACCTATAAGGTACGTGTGCATGATAACTACTAATATGTGCTAGGAAGATACGGAAATAGAAAATTAAAAGCCAATACTCTGAGGTTCACTTGCAAGCTGTCACTAGCGATTAATAACTTGTGTTGTACAATATGGCTTATATCACTTAGATATAAAAGAATTTAAGACTATTTACTATAAAAATGTCTGATGGAAGCTTCCAAAAAAATAATTAAATAAATGCTCTATTTACTCAGGCCTTGAGGCCAGTCGTGGCGCAGGGGCACAAAGTGTGACTGTAAAATCGACTGGTTGTAGGTTCAATCCCCACTCGAGGAAATGAAATATTTACATATAATTATATTTTCATTTCTTCGCTCTGATATCGAAGCAAAGCGCGGCGTTGAGTTCCGTCAACACGCAATGCCTCCAGAACTCGGCGGAAAATGGGCAACGGTGTGTCTTAACACTATGTTTCCTCTGCCTACACTGCTGTGTGCGGGTACAGCGTAAAGCTGATTTATGATTTCTTTCTCTATTTACTCATTGATTATCTCTAAGATTTTTTTATAACGTGACGTGACACTTTGTAATTATAACTCGAGTGCTATTTACTCCCTGGTTATATAGGAAAAAATCATGGTAATATAGAAAAAAAATTAAATATGTTAAATTTAAAAAAGTTAAATAGGAATATTTTTTTAAAACAATCGTTAAAATTGCCACCATATATGTACTTAATTTTTTTTAATTATATAAAAATAATAAGAACTAAAGATTTTATGATATGAAAAGGTAATCTTATGCAGGACGTTTTTCTATCATTCTAGTCTAGTAATAAATATGTCATAGATGCTAGTATATTATAATTATAAAGTACCCAATAAAATTCTTCTTAATATTTGAGTAAGCTATGTTATTTTGAAAGTGCCTTTAAATTAAAATCGATATTTCAATCTGCAAATAGTGAATAAAAGGGGAAGCAGATAGACTAGACGGGTATACTAATTGACTCATCGACTGACACGTAAACGGCTATTGTCTGAAAGCCGCAGTTTAAAAGGTAATTATATAGAAGAAGCTTTAAAATGGAACCTTTGAACGATTAAGAAGAAGATTTATCTAACTTTTATTTCAGCTTTACGCTGTATCCAGCAAACAGCAGGGGTGGCAGAGGAAACCTAGTGTTAAGATACTCCGTTTACCATTTTTGTTCGAATTCTGGAGGCATTGCGTGTTGAGTGACGGAACTCAACGCCGCACTTTGCTTGGACGCCAAAGCGAAAAAAATTAAATGTTAAATATTTAATTTCCTCGAGTGGGAATCGAACCCACAACCAGTCGCATTCGTATTGTATAAGCCTTTATAATTAAATTAAGCCGACAAAGAATAATAAGTGCCTAGTAAGGACAGTCAATTTCTTCAGCTTCACGTTGTATCCCGCATACAGCTGGGAATCTAGTGTTAAGACACTCCGTTCTCCACTTTCCGCCGAATTTATCGAAGCATTGCGTGTTAAGTGGCGTAACTCAACGCCAGGCTTTTGCCAAAGCAAAAAAAATAAATTATTAATAATTAAAATAATAATATAAAATTTTTAATAGTAGAAAAAATACCTGAGTAATTAAAATTTTGAAACAAAATAAGTTAAATTAGGAAATTCTTAATATTAAAAATAATACCACTAACTGTTTAAAATTAACACAAAGTAATAAGTAAACGTAACTTATGGATTTTTATTACATTTGAAAATGTATACCTATCTAATAACTAATTAAAATGAACAAAAAGTAATAAATCAACGTAACCAACGGAAATTATCTCTATATATAATAAAACAGTAAGAATATTTTGTCTGTACATTTAGTAATTTTGACTGAAATGGATAGAGGGACACTTAAAAAGAATAGTAGGAAGCAAAAATATATTTTTTAAATTTCTTATGTGCAAATTTATTAATACGTTTCAAGTATGAAAAAAGGAAGAAATGCAATATAATTGCATTGCGTTAATTAATTAAAATTGATGAATGTTGTAAAATAAACGTTAAATAAAGACAACTTAACCGATTTTAGATACTAATACTTAACGTTACATAACCTATATCAACACTAGCGACTCGCTCACGTGTTGGCCCGCTTGAACAACACAACTATTTATATACTAAACTGGATTAATTACGTGTTCTAATAACATAATTATTTTAAAGATGACATATTTCCATTATATAACACGGAGGCCGCAGGTGACGCAGGGGCACAAGGGTGTGACTGTAACGTGATGATTGTGGGTACGATCCCCACTCGAGAGTTTATTTATTAATATATTCATTTCTTCGTCATTGCACCAAGGCAAAAGTTTCACCACTCGACACGCAACGCCTCGAAAAACTCGGCGGAAAGTGTAACGGGGTTGCTTAACACTAGGTTCCCTCTCCGTACCCTGCTATATGCGCTGAGATCTAATACATTGGTTTTCAATCAAAGTTTCAGTCAATTCAATAAAAGTGTAATTTTACACCAATTTACAAAATAGTAATAATTTATAAATTAATATAACCTTTTTATTTATTAAACTATTGAAATAAAACAAAAACTTAATGTTAAGGAAAGTTTTCCAAAATACAATAGTGCCAACTATGAACTTAAATCAATTTAGCCGTTTCTGAGACTAGCGTGAACAAATGCACAGACAAACAGACATACCGACCGGGTTCTATTACACTGGTTTCAGGCTTTTATAATTTTTACATTAGAAATCTTAAGTGCTTTGCAAATATACATTATATATATTAAAACAGAAATGTAACTTAATACACTATTAAGTAAATAATTCTGTAGTTAAAGCGAGCGAGTCGCTAGTACCGGAATAAAACAAAACAACCAAACCAAGAAATTAAAAAAAAATGTAACTAACCTACTACTTAAATAAGAGCAGAGAACCAAAGAAAAATATGAATTAATAATAAATAGCAAATAACCACATAAACATTTTGAAAAAGTGATGTGTCCTAAAGTAATTATTACTAGCGGCCCATTTGCTGCTTCGTCCGTATACCACCTATAATTATTTTATTGTGCTGCATTTGCCAACAGATAGATTATATAATTTATACATTCAATCACGAAAAATGTATTTTCATAAATTTGAGAAAGTGCAAGTACTACATGGCTGCATACGAGGATGTCATCGGCGGCAAGGGCGCCTCCCACGGAACTAGAGCTTAGGCTTGCTAGCGTAAACAGAGCGTTGAATTTTAATTTTACATTTTCTCGAAAAATATATGTCCACATTACATGGTATAAAAGCAAAAGATTATTAAATATATTAATATTATTTTATGAAGATCATAAAATTATTAGTATTATTTTATTTAGTCAAAGATTATTAGTATTATTTTATGAAGATCATAAAATCTACTTGATGATGAAATGACTTTCGCAAGTAAGTTTTAATATTTCCGTCAAATAAAAGACGGTGAAATATCACATTGAAATTTTTAATTATTTATTGTCACAAAATGCCTTATTATTTATTTTTATTATTTATCAAACGTAGATGTAGGGTGTCGCGGACTTTTTATGAAATCTAATGAATTTACATGTTTTTATAGTTGCTTAGCGTCGAAGTTACATATTATATAGAAAAATATTTTAATATATATACAGTGGAATATATGAAGAATATTACAAATATAAGAAAAAAGTAGCCTATGTTCATCGCAAGACCCTCAATTATCTCTATATGTAATTTTATCGCAATCGGATTAGCAGTTTAGCTCTGATTGCATCACAGACAGACGGACAGAGTTACTTTAACATTTATAATATACGTATGGATTAAATGTTCGTTCACGTGTTTGTTACATATGTTAACATAATAATAATGTATATAATAAACATACTTTTATGGTTTTAAGTAAATAACAACATACATAATGATGTTTACTTGCAATAGTAAATCTTAGTACATACATTTATTTTGGCATTAATAAAAAAGTATAACGGGGTGCTTAATAAAATATTAATAAAATATTAACTATTCTTGAGACCATCATGACGCAGGGGCACTAGGATGACTGTAATAGTGACCATTCAGGGACCATTAAATTATTATTTATAAATATTTTATTTTCTTCGTTCTAGTGTCAAGGCAAAACACAGCTTTGTGTTACGTAACCCAAAACGCAATAGCTTCAGAATTCCGCCAAAACAGGGAGCGGAGTGTCTTAATATTAGGTTCCCTCTTTCAATAATAAATAATAATAAAAATAATTACAGCGGGAAGATGAAAAAAAAAAAAATTAATTAGACCTATCTTTAGGTAATATTATCACAGAAAACTGATTTTACAATCAATCCTCTTACTGTCATGCACAGAGGGCTTTTTCCCGGCGCAAACGGGAAAGCTCACTTTGCCCGATTTATTTATAAGTTCCAGTCAGCTCTACCTCTTTGGGATGGCTAAATAGTCATTTTACATGTTAAAATTTTAAACATCTTTGACTATTATCAAAATCATCTAGAAAATGAAAATATTTTAAGGTCTTAAAATCTATATTTTTACAGACAAAACGAAACAGATATACCTAAGCAAAAGTAAGTTGTTTCTGTATATTAAAATATAATAACTCTCAGATACATAAATGCATGTTATTAAGTATGTACTTGTTCATTTAATTAATTATACATATTCATGCGTTTTTAAATATATGAGAATTTATAATTTATACTTTATATACATATTTATAAGATTTGTGTGTATGTATTATTAATATGATTAATTTAT
Organism: Heliconius himera; assembly: GCA_021202915.1. Lineage (NCBI taxonomy): Eukaryota > Metazoa > Arthropoda > Insecta > Lepidoptera > Nymphalidae > Heliconius > Heliconius himera. Next base: position 48,558 of record JAJHJA010001031.1, read on the forward strand.
TTGCTATAAATACAAATACACTGCAAATATACCTATAGGTTCACTTTAACACAAAAATAAATAATTTAGAAATAACTTCAAAATGTAGGTATCACTTGTATTAGTATTTTGATATTGTGTATGTTTCATGTAATATTTTAAGACACTCAAATCAAAAATCCATAAATTCCTTCTATATAGCCTAAACTTTAGTATGTTTTAAATTACTGATTTTAAATGCTATTATTGTATTTTATTTATTGTATTTTAAATGCTATTTTAATTACAGAAGTTATATATGTTTTTTTTTACTGTTTAATTCACAGATATTATATATGTTATTTTCATAACAAAAATTATGTTATTTAAGTAAAATTTCAGTATTGTGATATTGCGTGTAGAGTGGCGGAACTTAAATTTATCGTATCGGAGGGGGGGAATCGAAATAACTAAATAGAATCGTTCTCTGAAGTAAAGACATTTACAGTTAGAATGAACATCACGACGGACTAAATATTATAAGTAATTACTACAACAATACATTAGCTGATAGCTATTATTACTAAAGAAAGACGTCACATCATATTTATGATGAAACCAAACTCTTGATTCATTAATCAAGGTTTCTGTCTTTCTGTTTGTTCGGGCTAATCTCCGGAACTGCTAAGACAGTTTTTATGGGACTGTCACTGGAAGATAGATCAAGTTGTGGAGCAACATATAAGTTTTTTATCCTAAATTCCCACGAAAACAAGATTTAATAAGCCACGTTTGCTGCGCGCTAGTTACCTACAGCTAAAATTCCAAAATCTTTAATTATTGTTACCCATTTTCACATTATTTTTGAGTAAGTTACTAATATTATTTCTATACATTTTCTTGTAAAAAAAATATCATAATAAAAAAAATTAAAAATAGATAGATTAGAGTAGACAGAAAGATTGTTCTTTTATATTAAAATTTTATTGAAAACAATCAAATAAAATATAATTAAGGTTAACTCATAGTTCATCCGTCAACCTCCTTTCTTTTACGTTGTGCCAAAGAGGCAACGAATCCCACAATCTAGATTGCGATGCGAGGTTCTTTTTCATGATTTGCTTTTTCCCTATTTCTAAGTATTCCATATTATGTCCACTGGTCGCCGGATGCCAGTTGAAAGGAACGGCCTGTGGTTTGTTTGGATTTCTGTTTCAACATGAAATAAAACGTTAGTTCAAAATATATGTTAAAGCTTCTCAAATTACAAAAATGAAAATAATTACTCTAGTGCTCAATATCCAATTTTAAACTTATGTAGGTATCTAATATATGCATATATCGGGAATTATTCCCTCTTTTCGACCCGTATCATTAAAACTGAATTATTTACATCAAAATACTATCGAAATCGTCATTCTATAAATAAGTAAGATGCCACTACCAGCAAAAAGCACTCTTATAAATAAAAAAATAAAAAAAATAATAGATAAAGAAAATACAAATAACTTTTTGTCAGATTTTTGTATTTTTTTATGGAAAAAGAAAAGGCAAATAACAGTTTATGACATACTTACCCGCTAATAGCAAAATTTGTCCATATATTGACTATAAGTTCAAGCATTTTGTTGTCTTCTTCCGTAAATTTGTTGCGAAGAAAATGTATTGGGAACAAATACATTAGCTCGTCCGCGTGGCACACACCTAATTTGAAACAATAATTATCATGACATTAAAAATCTCAATCAACACCTTTACGCTAAATATATTTTATATAAAGTATAACACGTACCGTTTTGAGGCCGTCGTGGCGCAGTGGTTCTAGGATGTGACTGTAACGCAATGGTTGTGGATTCGACCCCTTTTCATATCGTCAATGAATTATTATTTACTAATATTTTCATTTCTTGGCTCCGGCACCAAAGCAAAAGCTCGGCGTTGAGTTCCACCAATCAACACACAAAGCCTCGAAAAATTAGTCGGAAAACGGGGAACAGAGTATCTTAACGCTAGCCTACTGTTTCCGGGATACAGTGTAAAACTGTATAGCACGTACACTATGAGAGAAAAGAAAAGAGAAAACATACTAACTTAACTAATTCGGCAGAAAGTGGGGAACGGAGTGTCTTAACTTTAGGTTCCCTCTGCCTACCCTGCTGCGTGCGGGATACAGCGTGAAGCTGATTTTTTTACTAACTTCTCACTAGGTAGGTAACGACAGACAAAACACAATATCCAATATAATCCTTGGAACAATCATATAGGCACCAACACTTTTTAACTTAGTGAAACTTAATTACGAAACAATGTGCCATATCTATTGTGTTGCAAATTGAACAGCACAATTTACTTTAGCAACAATATTGGTGAAGTGTATTTTAATTATCGACGACATTGGATATTAATGGGGCAAAATGAGTTTGTTGATCGAGAGAGCGTATGCCTATAGGCACTCTCGTTTATCAGTTATCACACAGATGGTGAATAAATTATGTAGAACGTTCTTGACTTAAATAATAAATAACTAAAATAGTAATGTTCTATAGAAGATATGTTATATTTTATTAAGAGAAAAAAAATCTCAACTACTCGTTTTACAAGGTTTTTTTTTAAATGTTTTAAATATACATTACATAAAAAAAATTAAGCTATCGTTTGTGTATTTACGTAATTAAAAAGGCCAACCGTGGCGCAGGGGCACAAAGTGTGACTGTAAAAGCGACTGGTTGTGGGTGCGATCCCCACTCGAAGAGATGAAATATTTACTTAAATGTATATTTTCGATTTTTCGCTCTGGTGTCAAGGCCTTCAGAATTTGGCGGAAAGTGGGAAATGGAGTGTCTTAACATTAGGTTACCTCTGCCTACCCTGCGTGTGGGATACAGCGTGAAGCTGGTTATTACATAACTTAATTCTATATAAGTAAAAAGAACTTACCATAGTCTCCAATAGGATCACCAAAAATCTGAGAAAAACTGTTGGCCCCTCGATATGTAAGCTCATATAAATATACTGGGTTACTACTGTAGTTAAGTGCTTGTTCCACTGACTTTACCATAGGATACGCGAAGTAACTATCTGAGTATACCTGAAAATATAAAACATTTCAAAAGCATTCGTATATACTTAGACTTCAAATTACATACATAATTTTTGATATTACCTTTTTTTCAATATTATTTTTGAAATGCACACGGCAAAATTGAATAAAAATTTTATTTGTTTTTTAAATGTTTGATAAAATTATTTAAAAAAATAATAATAGATACCTTAAGTATGCCATCTTTGAGGTCTTTTTCGTTATTACCAAAATATGTTGCCTTTAACGTCGCTGTAATTTGCTCTGTATATGGTGAGTCCTCGTAGTAGAACGTGACAGGGGCAATTTTTTCAAACTTTGACACAAACTCTTTATAGCGAGCTGGATAAGCCGTTATCCCTTTACAGCAAAAAAATATATTAGTAATTTATACATTTTATAAAACTCACAAAAACAAAACTAAAGAGACTGGGCGAAATTGGTCTGTAAACCAATATAGTAGAATAATTTTAATATGACGTCATCAAAGTTGGACCTGGTACTTTCAAAATATTAAAATTCTAAGATAAATTAATTTAATTATAAAGTACACATACATTTTCAATTTTTTGTAAAAATTAAGAAAAAATAAGAAACGATGGATGAATACAATTTATGTAGAATTGAGATGGAAAATTGTCTAAATAGACAATGGGCATTCTTTCAGAACAAGATGACTAGCCAGCATTAAATACTTCCCACAGTTAACAGAAAATTATTTGTTATTTTCATTTGGAACTTACCAATTAAAAATGGCTCGGATTTGTTATAATACCAATGTCAGTAATGGTTTTTATTTTATGGAAAAAAACTAATTGTTATATCTTAGTTGATAGAGATGCAAATAGCTTAGACGCATAAAAACAATAATTAATATTGTTTCCGTAAAACTGGTGCCCATAATGCCCTACCGTACGATAGAATATTGTGGCCATCTTATGAACATTGTATAGTACTTATCTTGGCCGAGACATGAAGACGAATGCTACGCCCTGCGGATGGACGAATAAAATGTTTTGAAATACCCAAATACATATTTTTTGTGCATTTCCATTGTTATATTTTACATATAAGCACTAAAGATTTATAACATTATTTTGTCTCAAGTAACTAATCTAATCTAATCTAGCTTTACGCTGTATTCCTAGTAGGTAGTCAAAGAGAACGGAGTACCAAACGCTACGGTTATATATATATGTATATTTTATATATATTTGTATATATTTTCAATATAGTTTTTCTCGAAACTCCCGGGTCAGATTTTGATGCCTCTTTACACAATGGTGTGGTTGATGTCAACATACTCAAATAACACCACCACTTCTATTGGTTTGTAGTAGTTAGTCGTAGTCTCCTTTACAATAATCAAACAATTACATATTATAATTTAAATGTTATTTTTAAGATAAAATAAAAAATAAATCAGCTTCACTCTGTATTCCGCACACAGCAGGGTAGGCAGAGGGAACCTAGTGTTAAGACACTCCGTTCCCCATTTTCTGCCGAATTCTCAAGGCATTGCGTGTTGAGTGGCAGAACTCAACGCCGCGCTTAACCTCGACACCAGAGCGAAGAAATGGAAATATAAATTTAAATAAATATTTCATCTCCTCGAGTGGGGATCGAACCCACAACCAGTCAGTTTTACAGTCACACCTCGTGCCGCTGCGCCACGACTAGCCTTATTTTAAGATTATTATCACTAAATTATAGTAGGTGTATTTCTAAACCGGCAACATAAAAACAATTTACTTATAGTGTGCTCCTGAGTTCCGACAACTTAAAATGCAATAAGAAATATTGAACAATGCTTACGAGTGGCGGTGACTGCAATTTTGATCTGAAGTTATTTGATTTACAGAAACTCATAGGTTTTTGAAGCGCACGAACTTTATGGATAAAAATCAGATTTGAGTTCGAGAATTACTATTATTAGGTAGTATTGAATATGGTGCATAGTTTAAATATTACATAACAAAAAAATGGTATTAGGGCTGGCTTACAGACTGACTTCAGACATCCTTCGTCCTTATTGAGACCAGTAAGCCAAGGTACAAGTTCAGTATCTGGTGGACCGCGAGGGCTTCTAGAAAGAAACGCGCCGGGATGATCAGGTTCTATTACAGCTTTGAAAGGTGTCATTTGGTCATAATCCCATGTCTAAAAAATATATATATAACATAAAAATATATCTTAAAGTGAAGCTTAACTTAAAACTAACTTAATTTAAAGAGGCCTCGTGAGGCCCATTCAAGTGCGAGGGCGTGGGCGGGACCCCACATTGCCCACGCCTGGCTATGCCACAGTCTAGTGTGCCACAGTCTACAGAATAGTGACTTTTAATGCCACCTTAAGCTTTGAACACTGTTAATTACGTAATCCAATTATTTCACTTACATACAAATCATATTCAGTTGCTATAATGTCATATGCGTCCAATTTGCGGAGACACTCGATCATGACGTCAGAAGGCTCCTCCGGACAGCTTAGAAGTTTTGCTAATCTATGCGCATTCTTTTTTGCTTCCCCGGGAGGCGCCTCTGCCCAAGGTACTAACGCTGTTCCTGATTCCGAAATCGCTTTTTGAAATAAACCTGCAATTAAAAAATAATATTTTAAATACAACGGCATTTTTATTGATTATGAAACATATGTACAACAAATATTAATTTGAACTTTACCATTTTTATATTTGAAAGTAATACTCTAATATATATCATTGCACCTTCATAAGAAAGGAAATATTCCAATTAATTGTATAACCGTATTAACGAACGAATACCTGCACTTGTTTCCGATAACATGTGAAAATTAACACTTGCTCCACCGGCGCTCTCGCCGAAAATTGTAACAGATCGATTGTTTCCACCAAAGGCGTGAATGTTTTTTTGAATAAATCGAAGTGCCTCTTGTTGATCTTTTAGACCGTTATTGCCTGGACAGTGTTTATCTTGGGTTGACAAAAATCCTAATGGACCTGTAACATATAAGTTTTTAAAACATTTTTATCTAAGCTATACAATTTTTTGTCTTAAAATAAATGATTCAATTTCAAGATCTCTCTCTTAGTGTCATTGTCTTGTGTTTCATACCTAATCTATAATTCATCGCAACGAAAAGAACGTCCCTGTCAAGTAAATGCTGGGGACCGTACATATCAATGGTGGCATCACCGCACATCCAGCCACCACCGTGTATAAATACCATAACAGGAAGAAGTTTATCTTCAGGTATTGTTTCCTGTAAAAATGGAATAGAGTAAAATATATATTTAGTAGTAATTATGGTTGAGGCTGTCGTGGCGCAGGGGCAAAGGCGTGAGACTGTAACCGCAACAGGTTGTGGATTTGTTACCCACTCGGGGCAATGAATTATTATTTATTAATATTTTCACTTCTTTGGTACCAGTGGTGTCACAACATTTCCCATTGATAGGTATATAAAAATAAAAGTTCTAGATGTGATATGATGAAGAACTATAGTTCTACAATACTACTATTATAATAGCCCAGCTAAATTATATGCATTAAAATGTCGCCTTAACAAAAGATAGTGTGTGGTGATTCACGATGGAGGGCAATTTTAGTCTACGTATATACATATCTATACATAAGAATAAAATTGAAGTAGGTATCTATCTGTAATTTCAAAACCGTGTTTTTGCAGTGCATATAGGTATTTGCAAGATACTAAAACATAAACAAGCTATTTTAAGATTTTTGTTAGTCTACTCGTATCTAGTCACCTAAACCTATTTTTATGGCCGCTGTTGTGACGCACTAAAATGTGTTTGACTGGAAACACGATGGTCATGGTTTTGAATGGGGGTAAAATATTTCGAAATATTTTTATTACTCTTGCCTAGAAGGATAAACATCCGGTGTTTTTGAGACAAGGGGGAAAGTAGGAACAGAAACTTCTGAATGATAGGTACTTTATTTCGTGCCTTTCCACTAAATAAATAATGAAATAAATTACTTCTCCCAATTTGTAATAAAAAAATATGTACAAAGCCTGTCAAAAATGTTTCGACGTGAACAAAGCTCAAAGGTGCTTTTATACTGTGCATTGACAAGAGACGTCACAGGCCAGTGTTTGACTTTCCATGTTGCTATTGTGTTAAGCACAGGAACACAAATAGCTTTTTAAATTGGCATTGTAGATTAGAAATACATTTATAAACAAAGACTTCTGACAGTTGAAAATCCCTCTATAAAAATATACAGAGAGTTCAATAAATGTTACAGTTATATAACTTACATCTTCAGTAAACGGCGAATATATATTAAGATACAAGCAATCTTCTTGGCCAACTATCTCTTGTTGACGCACGTAGGGGTTTCGTTGTATACAAATAGGACTGACTGCCGACGCATCGTGGTCTCCTTGCCACGGAGATATTGGAACCGGAGCCTGGTGACAATAAATTATTATTTAAAAAAAAAAAAAGTGTATTAAATAAACAAGAAGCTCTTTGAAAGATTCAACTGGTTAAAATATCAGTCCTGAATGTTGATTCTCAATTCAGTAGTCTATACTGTACGGTAATTCTTGTTTATCATATTCTTTAGAAATTCAAATCCTTCCTCCTAATCCTCAAAATTGTCTGTAATGTAAATATAAGTTTCATAATTGTAGATCTATGGAAAATACCCTATACATAGGTTTTAATTGCGCGGCAACTATCTATTTGCCTAACTTAAGTATGCGGGCGTATGATATTTATTTAAAGATCTAGAAGAACTCAGATTCTGTTCCTGCGACCGATGCAAAAGCATGTGTAAGGCGTCGGTTGTGAGATCCGTTCCCACTCGGGGGAATGATTATTATTTATATATATTTTCATTTCTTCGCTCTGGTCCCAAGGCAAAAGCATGAATAGACAGTAGTATGGATTCGTTGGTTCTGGCGCAAGCGCCAGAACCAACGAATGCCAGTGTGCCAGACCCCGCGAGTCGATGCGTCGGAACTAAAAAAAAAAAAAAAAAAAAAAAAAAAAAAAAAAAAAAAAAAAAAAAAAAAAAAAAAAAAAAAGGTTTAGCCCCCCATTTGAATCGATTGCGCTGGGTCCCAGAGCTCTATCTCTAACCATTCCAAAGATAGCTTTTCGATTAATTAAATCCCACTAGTCGCTTATTAGTCACCCTCATTAAGCTCACGCACAGCCTAATCACTCACTTCCCCGAATTGCTAACGAAGAACCTACGTCACAGTGCAGTGTTGCTGTCTCTTTCTTGCATTACTCATCACCTAACGACGTCACAGTGCCTGTCTCTTTGTCGCTATGTTAAAAAATAAATACTTGCAATTTCTCTCATTTTAATGTGAAACAATATTTTGTTTATTAAAAACTTCCCATTTAATATATATATATTCTTATGAAATCTAAATAGTTCTATTGTATTTTTTATTATACAATGTTTGAAATAATGGCGCGCCGGTGAAACAATATTTTGTTTATTAAAAACTTCCCATTTAATATATATATATTCTTATGAAATCTAAATAGTTCTATTGTATTTTTTATTATACAATGTTTGAAATAATGGCGCGCCGGTGAAACAATATTTTGTTTATTAAAAACTTCCCATTTAATATATATATATTCTTATGAAATCTAAATAGTTCTATTGTATTTTTTATTATACAATGTTTGAAATAATGGTGCGCCGGTGAAACAATATTTTGTTTATTAAAAACTTCCCATTTAATATATATATATTCTTATGAAATCTAAATAGTTCTATTGTATTTTTTATTATACAATGTTTGAAATAATGGTGCGCCGGTGAAACAATATTTTGTTTATTAAAAACTTCCCATTTAATATATATATATATTCTTATGAAATCTAAATAGTTCTATTGTATTTTTTATTATACAATGTTTGAAATAATGGCGCGCCGGTGAAACAATATTTTGTTTATTAAAAACTTCCCATTTAATATATATATATTCTTATGAAATCTAAATAGTTCTATTGTATTTTTTATTATACAATGTTTGAAATAATGGTGCGCCGGTGAAACAATATTTTGTTTATTAAAAACTTCCCATTTAATATATATATATATTCTTATGAAATCTAAATAGTTCTATTGTATTTTTTATTATACAATGTTTGAAATAATGGCGCGCCGGTGAAACAATATTTTGTTTATTAAAAACTTCCCATTTAATATATATATATTCTTATGAAATCTAAATAGTTCTATTGTATTTTTTATTATACAATGTTTGAAATAATGGCGCGCCGGTGAAACAATATTTTGTTTATTAAAAACTTCCCATTTAATATATATATATATTCTTATGAAATCTAAATAGTTCTATTGTATTTTTTATTATACAATGTTTGAAATAATGGCGCGCCGGTGAAACAATATTTTGTTTATTAAAAACTTTAGTTGTTATTGTGAAATTTTAAACCTGTTCAAACTTCTAACAGATTTTGTCATTATTACTAATGGCATTGTTTCTTTATTACTCATAAGTCATAAGCATTAGTTTGAATATTATCGTTATCATTTGCGGTAGTTTAATAGGTTTGTTCATTTATAAAGAATCTATAAAAGCCAAAAACGTTTCTAACATACTCACTTTTAAACCGTCTTGCGGTACATTAATTCGTGTTGAGTTAAATAGTAGTTGAAAATGTCGAACTGTGATCATGTTACTAGTGTGTTTTTTACTAAAGAACAGGAGATTGAAAGTAATTGCTGGACTGACAAGGAATTGGATGAAATTTGCGAGATTGTTGAATCAGCAGAATGTGCTATGGAAGTTTTCAACGATAAATTCACAAGTATTGAGTCAAAGACTTTTGATTCACAATTTGATGAAGCTTTGTTCAACATAAGTGAAAGTGTGGAAAAGCAGTAAGTAATAATGATTATTAATGTTTTTTTTTTTTTTATTTATTTCTTCTTTTTCCTGTTTAAATTTATGAGATATTGAATTTAAAACTTATTTTTTCTTTGTTAACCAGCTTACAAGTTGGCAGAGGCTTGAAACGCGTAGCTCAAGATAACAATAAAAAAGTTGTGAAAATGAGACGTCCAAGCGAACCTTCAACTTCGAGGGATTCAGAATCATCAGTTCAACCATTAAACATTGACATGATCAAGTGTGAGGTATGCAAAATACTTGTTAAAAGGAGATATTTAGCAAATCATTACCGAAGCAATACTCATAAAAATAATGCATTACGCATTCATCACAGTTTTCCTAATGTAACATTAATCGAAAAAGCATTTGGAAAACGTGTTTATACTTACAGAATAACTCCACTCTCCGTTAGTGATGAGCTTTTAGATTTTAATTTGTTTTTAAATTCCGTCAGAGATACTCTTTTTACTTTAGTTAGTGAGAGTATAGTAGCTTTGAAAACCTTTAAAGTTAATTTTATACTCCAAGCTAATTTTATTCAACAATGTAAAGAATTGACAAATACTTTTGATTTTCAAACTCCGAATGTCGTCATTAACGAATCTGTTAATCTAAATGAATTTCTCGATTCTTTAAATGAAACATTTGCAAACAAAATAACTGAATTTGAAAAGAAAGACAGCGGTTGGTCTATTCAGAAAATATTAAGTTTGGATATGAATGTGAATAAATTTAATCCACTTCGCGGATCTTCATACATTGATTTGCCTCACGACATACGAAACAAAAAGGCAGTAATAAATGTAAAAAATAGCGATGTTCAGTGCTTTAAGTGGGCTTTACTCTCAGCATTGTACCCAGCAAATAAAAGTTCAGATCGAGTCTCTTCATATTCAAAATATGAAAACAAGTTAAATTTTGTTGGTGTTCCTTTTCCTGTGAAGTTAACAGACATTCATAAAATCGAAAAGTTGAATAATTTGAGTGTTAACGTTTATGGACTGGAATACAATGGTTTGAGTAAGTCTAACTCTGTGGTTGGTCCATTATATTTTACAAAGTGTCTCAAACCTATTCATATTAATTTACTTTACATAACAAGTGGAAGTAATGGCCATTATTGCTATATAAAAAACTTATCTCGTTTAGTGAGTCATCAGGTTACATCAAGAAATAATGCCATTTACATTTGTGACGGTTGCCTTATTTATTTTAACAGTCAGGAAGCTCTCGATAGACATAGATTGAATGATTGCACACATGTCAGAACCGATCTTCCAAATAAAAATATAAGTAAAAAAAACTGGCGTGGTGAAAATGTACCAAGTGATAAGATAAAATTCGAAGGTTATGAAAAGAAAAAGAGAGTACCCTTTGTGATTTACGCAGATTTTGAATCTTTTCTCAATCCAATCGATTCATGTTCCAATGATCCTTTTAAATCTTTCACTACCAACGTTCAAAGACATGATGAGTACAGCTTTGGTTATTACGTCAAATGTTCATATGATAATAAGCTTTCTAAATATGTTACTTATACCGGCGAAAATTGTGCTAACGTATTTTTGACAAGTTTACGTAAAGATATAGAAATTATTTGTAGAGCTAATTCGTTTCAAAAATGTCCTCTTCCTCTATCAGAAATAGACAACAAAACAATACAAGAAGCTTCTATATGTTACATATGTGAGAGTGAATTAAAGGACGAACGATATATCGATCACGACTGGCATTTAGGTACTTTTATAGGTGTATGCCATGAGAATTGTAGCAAAAAAATTCATAACACCTCATTTATTCCTATAATATTACATAATCTGAGCAATTACGATGCTCATTTTATTGTACATGCATTAAATTTTGTCGAAGGTGAGGTACAAATCATTCCACAAAATAAAGAAAAGTATATTTCTTTCTCAAAAATTCTGAATGTAAATGGTAAAAAGGTTAGTTTGAGGTTTATTGACTCTTTTAAATTTTTATCGAGTAGTTTAGATTCACTAGCTAAGAATCTTAATGACGATGAGTTCCAAGAAACGAAAAAACAATATCCCTCCGATAAAGACTTTCAGTTGTTAAAGCGGAAAGGTGTTTATCCATATGAACATATGACTTCGTTCAAATCATTAGAATTATCATCTTTGCCATCAATTGAGTGTTTCGCTAGTACATTGACTGGTGAAAGCATTTCAGTTGATGATTATAATCATGCTCAAAAAGTATGGTCTCATTTCCACTGTCAAAATATGGCTGACTATTCTAATCTTTATTTAAAAACTGATGTAATACTTTTATGTGATATTTTCGAAAATTTTAGAAATGTTTGCATGAAGACTTACGATTTAGATCCTGCTCATTACTATACCGCTCCAGGGTTAAGTTGGGATGCTATGTTAAAATATACCAAAGTTGAGCTAGAATTATTAACAGATTTTGATAAAATTGCTTTTGTCAAATCCAGTATTAGAGGAGGCATATCGCAATGCAGTAATCGCTATGCAAAAGCAAATAATCCACACATGAAAACTTTTGATAGTAATGATCTTATTTCATATTTAATTTATCTTGATGCAAACAATTTATATGGGTGGGCTATGTCTCAATATTTGCCTTTGTCTAATTTTGAATGGGAAGATCCTTATGTAAATTATAATGTACCAATCACCTCTGATATTGGATATATTTTAGAAGTAGATCTAGAATACCCCGATAGCTTACATGATGCTCATTCCGACTTTCCATTGTGTCCAGAAAATATTTGTGTAGATAATTCGAAAGAATCTAAATTAGTTACTAATTTATATAACAAAAAAAAATATGTTATACATTATAGAAATCTTTTGCAATGTGAGAAATATGGTTTGCGAGTACAAAAAGTTCATAGAGTATTAAAATTCAAGCAAAAACCTTGGTTAAAAAAATATATTGAATTAAACACCCAATTACGAACTTTAGCAACATCCGACTTTGAAAAAGATTTTTATAAGCTGATGAATAATTCTGTATTTGGAAAGACAATGGAAAATATCGAAAAAAGAGTAAACGTAAAGTTATTAACACATTGGAAAAATCATGGAAAAATCAAAGGTGTTCAGAGTCTCATTGCTCGCCCCGAATTCCACAGTCTTTCCATTTTTTCTGAAAATTTGGTCGCAGTCCAACTTCGCAAAACTAAATTGTTTTATAATAAGCCCATATATTTAGGTTTTAGCATATTAGAGATATCCAAGACTTTAATGTATGACTTTCACTATCAGTACATGAAAAATAAATTTACCAACATAAAATTGTTATATACTGATACTGATAGTCTGATATACCAAATATTTTGCGATGATTTTTACAAAGAAATTAAGGGAGATTTAAATTCATATTTCGATACTTCTGATTATCCTTCAAATAATCAGTTTCACTTTCCTCAAGTAAATAAAAAGAAATTAGGATTTTTTAAAGACGAGAACAACGGTAAAATTCTTACTGAATTTGTTGGATTGCGATCAAAAATGTATGCAATGAGTGTTGAAGATCGTACTATCACCAAAGCTAAAGGGGTTAATAGAAGTGTAACCAAGAAACTAAATGTTAGTGACTATAAATCATGTTTATTTAATAAAAAAATACAACTCGCTGAAATGTATAGATTTAGAAGCATCAAACATATTATATTTACACAAAAAAATAATAAAATTTGTTTGTCATACAACGACACCAAGCGACATATTTTGCATAACTCAATGGATACATTAGCTTGGGGTCATTATAAGTTAAGATAGTATTAAGATATCATTTTTATTGTATTAGTTAAGAAAATATAATAAAATGTTATGTATTTTTTTTATATGTACATATTTAGTTTTACCTTTTAACTGAATAGACGTATTCTACTACATTTAACATGTTTCATTTTGAACACCCTTTCACTGCTATTATAGCGGGTCCTAGTGGTTGCGGAAAATCAAAGTTCGTATGTGATTTTTTGAAAAACATAAATCATGTTTGTAATCAAGAATTTAACACTATCTTATGGTGTTACGATGAAATGCAACCATTATACAATTTAAATGGAGTTAATTACTATCAAGGAATTCCTGACTTGAACATGTTTGATGGGAAGTATCCTCAATTGATTATAATCGACGACCTTATGAGAGAATCTGATGGGCGCATAGTTGATATTTTTACTAAAGGGAGTCATCATAGAAACTTGAGTGTATTCTATATAACGCAAAACTTGTTTCATCAAGGGAAAGGACAACGTGATATATCGTTAAATTCTAGCTACATCATTTACTTTAAAAATCCTAGAGACAAAACTCAAATACGTTTTCTTGCTCGTCAAATAGTACCTGAGAATCCTAAATATGTTGAAGAAGCATACAAAGATGCCACTAGTAAACCACATGGATACTTAATGATAGATTTAAAACAAAATACAGATGATATTTACCGAATGAAAACTAACATATTTCCTGATGAATATACTATTTGTTACATTCCTAAGAAGGGATATAAATACAATAACTCTAAAGACAATTCCATCATTATTAAACAATGACGCATAGAGTAAAGGCACATAAAGAGTTTTTAAGAGCGTTACATTGCTTAAAACCAAAATATAGAAAAGTTTTACTTGGCGCTTGTAATAAAGAAGAAATCGATTGTATTTGTGAGTGCATATACAATGTTTTGAAAGGGAAAATTCCACTGCAAGACGAACACAAAAATAAATTAGATAAGTATAAGAATGTTTTAAGAAAGCTTGTTTCAAAGACAAAGAACAAAGCTAGAAAAAATATTATAATACAAAAAGGTGGAACTTTCTTACCAATTATCTTGAGTACAGTTTTGGGTGCACTATTTAATTCATTGATTTAGAATAAAAATGGAGAACGCAAAGAAAATGATATTAATTGAACCTGAAGCAATAGAGAGACTTAAGAAAGATAATGCTAATACTACCGTTAACAATTTATCACAACTTGATGAAGAAATGAGTAAAGTTTTAAAAACTAAATTAGACGACAGAGAGAAATGGTCACTTTATCAACAAACTCTTCAGAGATATTTGTATTTTATTGCTAAAGATCGAAAACCAATAGAAATACCCTTAGTAAATTTTGGTGAGTCGGGAAATTATATAAAAGAAGATGTAACAACAAAGAAAACTGCAGACATTAAAGAAGAGCCTATGAAAACACACGAAAGACTGATTAATGAGAATATTCCACACAAAAGTAATGACTATTACACTAAATCTCAACTGCTTCAACTCATACCAAAGACATATAAAATAAAAGGTGAGCTGTTAATTGATATTTTATTGAAAAATAAAAATAAGATTAATTGGAACGATGACGGTACAATTTTTATAGACAACAAGAAAGTTTATAAAAGTAATATTGTTGACTTAATCAATGATGTTGTAAGACCACTCAAAAACAGTTCGCCACATGGTTGGGTAGAATTTTCGCAAGTTTTGAAGGATTTAAAAGTACCATTGAGTTATATAGGAAATCCAAAACGAGCGACTTTCATAAATGTAATGTCAAAGACACCTGATTTTGGGAAAACATCACAAGCTGTGACAGAATCTTCAAGCACCGCAAATCAATTAACTCCCCAAACATATCCAAAATCGAACGAAGAAAAAGTAAAACGAAAAATTGCTTGGGAAAGATGGACCCCTTATTAGAAATCAAAAATATTTATTATGATGTTTCTAATCCTGCTGGTTATAGTAGTTTAAATAAATTATCTGAAGCAATGAAAAGTAAAATGACTAAAGAAGATACAAAAAAATGGTTGGAGTCTCAAGAAACTTATACCCTACATAAACCTGTTCAGCGACGATTTTCGAGAAATAAATATGTTTTATCTAATATTAGCGATCTTTGGCAAGCTGATTTAAGTGACATGAGAAATTACAGTGAATGTAATGATGGAAATAAATATATTTTATGTGTTATCGATGTTTTTAGTAAATACGCATTTGCTAGACCTTTGCAAAAAAAGAACTCTGAATCTATAAAAAAATGTTTTTCAAGTATATTTTTAGAAGCTAACACTATTCCCAGACACTTACAATCTGATAAAGGTACTGAATTTATATCGAAAGATGTACAACAGTTTTTAAAAATGCGAAATATTAATTACTATACGACGAACAATCCTGATATCAAAGCCAGTATTGTTGAGAGATTTCAGAGAACATTGAAAATGAAAATGTGGCGATATTTTACACATAAAAATACTTATCGATATGTTGACATTTTACAAGATTTGCTTTATTCATATAACCATAGCATTCATCGAAGTATTAAGATGCGTCCTTGTGATGTTAATCAAAATAATATAATGACAGTTTGGCGTAATTTGTATGGTAACACAAATAGTCAGTATAAAACCATTCCTAAATTTCAAATTGGTGATCATGTTAGAATAACAAAATATAAACACATATTTCAAAAAGGATATGAAACAAATTGGAGTGATGAAATATTTATAATTACATCAGTCATAGAGAGATCACCGTGGTTAGTGTATACTTTAAAAGATTTAAAAGATGAACCTATAATAGGAACATTCTATGAAAAAGAGTTACAAAAAGTAACATATGATCCCACTACAAAACACAAAATAGATAAAATTATACGTACTCGGTATTCAGGTCTCACAAAGGAGTTGTTCGTGAAGTGGAAAGGTTATCCGAATAAATTTAACAGTTGGATATTAGCATCGAGCTTAGAGTCATGAATAACGAAGATTTTTATTTAACGCTACTTAGTAACAGCTCATTTTTATACTTTCCTGATAATAAGACAACACACTTTTCAACAAAACTTCCAAAATCTATCAAACTAGAAGGAGAATGGTCGGTAGGAATTGTTGAATTTCAGTATCCATGTACTATGTTTACTGTTCAAAGTAAACAAAATATAATGTACATAAGTAAAAAAGCGCAGGTTCCCAATGAAGCTGAACCACAGATTGTTACTTATAAAAATCATATCCCAGCATCTAGTTATGAAAATATAGATGATGTTCTATCAGCACTGAATTCTAGAGAATCATTTAAACTACGCTACGATAAAATTTCAAAATACATCACTTTAACCGGAAATATCGATGACCTCATTTCTCTTAAGTTTTCTTCAAAATTAAGTCTTCAGCTTGGTTTTGATCCTAATACTGATGTAAGAACTAAAACTACAGGTAAATTTCCAGCTAACCTTTACTTAGGTTTACCATCACAACTATTAATTTACTGTGATATCGTAGAACCTCAAATAGTGGGAGACGTAATGTGTTCATTGTTACGGATTATTTCCTTGGATCCAGTTAAATATGCATATGGATCGAACAAAATGCACGTTTTTTCGCCACCGCACTATATTCCAGTAATGCGTAGAGAGTTTGATACAATTGAAATAGATATAAGGTCTAACACCGGAGAAAATATACCATTTGAATTTGGAACGAGCTGTGTTAAGTTACATTTCAAACGCAACTAATTTAAATAAAATGATGTATGAGAAACGTAGTGATAATATTTGTCCATATCAACAATATTACATGCATCAAGCTGGAACTGGAATTGGGGTTATCTATAAAGGT
This sequence comes from Heliconius himera, assembly GCA_021202915.1. Classification (NCBI taxonomy): domain Eukaryota; kingdom Metazoa; phylum Arthropoda; class Insecta; order Lepidoptera; family Nymphalidae; genus Heliconius; species Heliconius himera. Next base: position 66,097 of record JAJHJA010001031.1, read on the forward strand.
ACAACACATCAGCGTGGTCATGGTATTGGAAGTTTTTTGGGTGGATTGTTTAGATCAATTCTACCTCTATTGTCAAATGGAACAAGAGTGGTTGCAAAAGAGGCATTGAATGCTGGTGTAGGACTTTTATCAGACATGGTACAGGCAAAACCATTAAATGAATCAGTGCAAGAACGTTTTAAGAAAGCTACTTCAAATTTAAAAAGAAAAGCTGATGATAAAATAGATCGAGTGATGACAGGATCAGGTAACAAAAACAGTAGACGTCGCCTACAAAGTCTCATTCAGTCGGAGAATCTAAAAGGAAGAACATTAAAAAGAGCTAAAAGAAATTTTAAATTAAATTACAACGATATATTTTCAACAAATAAAAATAATGTCGTTTTTACATAATCATTCTTGTGAATGTGCCAAATCCGAACTGGATTTATTCGCTTTACCATCAACTCAAACAAGCATAGAAAATGGACAATGGATTCACTACAAACCAATTTCATCACTCAGCGACGATGGACCATTAGAATTTCAAATTCCTGGATCTGGTGATGATTACATTGATTTGTCACATACATTAATTCATGTCAAAGCAAAAATAGTAAATCAAGATTTAACACCTCTTGAGGATACAACTGTTGTAGCTCCAGTCAATTATTGGCTTCACTCTCTTTTTAGTCAATTAGATGTCTATTTAAATCAAAAACTTATGTCTCCACCAAATAATACATATGGATATCGTGCTTACATAGAAACTCTATTAAATTATGCTCCACATGCGAAACAATCACATCTTACATGTGGATTGTGGTACGAAGACACTGCTGGGAAAATGAACAATACTGATGAAGCAAATAAAGGATTCACAGAAAGACAAAAATATGTAAAGGAAAGTAAAGAAGTGGAAATGATTGGACATTTACATGGAGATATTTTTAATCAAGAAAAGTTTTTGATAAACGGTGTTGAAATGTGTGTAAAACTAGTTAGATCAAGAGATTCTTTTAACCTCATGGCTTCAACAAATGATATAAAAGTAAAAGTATCAATCACTGATGCTACTCTTATGATTCGTAAAGCTCGAATAAATCCGAGTGTACTGCTTGCTCATCAAAAAGTTTTAGCATCTACAACTGCAAAATATCCAATCACAAGAGCTGAAGTAAAAGTCTTAACAATTCCATCTGGTGTTCAGGGTAAAACACTTGACAATGTTTTCCTTGGACAGATACCTAAACGGTGTATTATTGGATTTGTTAATAACACAGCTTTTAACGGTAGTTATACTAAAAACCCATACGATTTTGATAACTTTGGTATTAATACGTTTAGTTTATATATCGATGGTATGCAAATACCATCAAAAACTTTACAACCAGCGTTTAGTAATGGAGTTCATACTCTTATGTATCATACACTATTTACGGGAACTGGTATTCACTTCTTGAATGAGGGTAATGGCATCAACAGAGATAGATATCCAAAAGGATATTGTCTGATGGCTTTTGATCTAACTCCTGATTTAGCTGCAAACACCTCTTCACATTGGAATTTAATCAAACATGGGAGTGTTAGGTTAGAAGTAAGGTTTGAAAATGCTCTCACTCAAACAATAAATTGTATTGTTTATGCTGAGTTTGATAATTTAATTGAAATAGACAAGAACAGAAACGTTAGTGTAGATTTTAGTAGTTAATAGATTGTAGGTCTTCTTATAAAATAACATTCTCCATTTCATATGTTATATATATTTGATAACTTTTGTGTGCTGTAGACGTAAATATCATGAATACTTTAGAGATAAGTAAATGTTTAAAAGCAATACATCCCACCTTAACGTCAAATGTTTTTGCTGCTAATCGATTGCCGGTTCATATGTCAACTCCTGTTTATTTGATCAGTAATTTAGATCCTGATACAAAACCAGGCTCACATTGGATAGCAATTTACATAGGTACAAATGGAATTGGAGAATATTTCGATACTTTTGGTCGAAAACCAAATAGTTATCATTTATCATTTTTAAAGCGAAATACAAGTAGATGGATATATAGCAATAAGATAATTCAAAATGTTTTTTCTTCTTTTTGTGGTGAATACTGTCTTGTATACATATATCTTAAGCGTAGAGGTATGTCTCTCACTAACTTTGTTGAAATGTTTAATCAAGATACAAATAATAATAATGATCTTCTATTAAACGATATGTTCAAATCTTTTATAATATTTTAAATAAGGATAGCATTATGTAAAAAAATATGTATGAAACATTATTTATTATGTAATAAATGCTAATGTAAAAAAATATTATTTGGTTTTATTAAAATGCCTTTAAAATGAAAATAAAACAGTTTTTAATAAACAAAATATTGTTTCACCGGCGCGCCATTATTTCAAACATTGTATAATAAAAAATACAATAGAACTATTTAGATTTCATAAGAATATATATATATATTAAATGGGAAGTTTTTAATAAACAAAATATTGTTTCACCGGCGCACCATTATTTCAAACATTGTATAATAAAAAATACAATAGAACTATTTAGATTTCATAAGAATATATATATATTAAATGGGAAGTTTTTAATAAACAAAATATTGTTTCACCGGCGCGCCATTATTTCAAACATTGTATAATAAAAAATACAATAGAACTATTTAGATTTCATAAGAATATATATATATATTAAATGGGAAGTTTTTAATAAACAAAATATTGTTTCACCGGCGCACCATTATTTCAAACATTGTATAATAAAAAATACAATAGAACTATTTAGATTTCATAAGAATATATATATATTAAATGGGAAGTTTTTAATAAACAAAATATTGTTTCACCGGCGCACCATTATTTCAAACATTGTATAATAAAAAATACAATAGAACTATTTAGATTTCATAAGAATATATATATATTAAATGGGAAGTTTTTAATAAACAAAATATTGTTTCACCGGCGCACCATTATTTCAAACATTGTATAATAAAAAATACAATAGAACTATTTAGATTTCATAAGAATATATATATATATATTAAATGGGAAGTTTTTAATAAACAAAATATTGTTTCACCGGCGCACCATTATTTCAAACATTGTATAATAAAAAATACAATAGAACTATTTAGATTTCATAAGAATATATATATATTAAATGGGAAGTTTTTAATAAACAAAATATTGTTTCACCGGCGCGCCATTATTTCAAACATTGTATAATAAAAAATACAATAGAACTATTTAGATTTCATAAGAATATATATATATTAAATGGGAAGTTTTTAATAAACAAAATATTGTTTCACATTAAAATGAGAGAAATTGCAAGTATTTATTTTTTAACATAGCGACAAAGAGACAGGCACTGTGACGTCGTTAGGTGATGAGTAATGCAAGAAAGAGACAGCAACACTGCACTGTGACGTAGGTTCTTCGTTAGCAATTCGGGGAAGTGAGTGATTAGGCTGTGCGTGAGCTTAATGAGGGTGACTAATAAGCGACTAGTGGGATTTAATTAATCGAAAAGCTATCTTTGGAATGGTTAGAGATAGAGCTCTGGGACCCAGCGCAATCGATTCAAATGGGGGGCTAAACCTTTTTTTTTTTTTTTTTTTTTTTTTTTTTTTTTTTTTTTTTTTTTTTTTTTTAGTTCCGACGCATCGACTCGCGGGGTCTGGCACACTGGCATTCGTTGGTTCTGGCGCTTGCGCCAGAACCAACGAATCCATACTACTATAGACACACAATGCCTAGAAAATTCGGCGGATAGTAGACGCGGAGTGTCCTAATACTTCCTTTTTCTGCTTTATCTTAAATATGTGATGAATAACTATAACACAGCCCTGGCAAATTGCAAGTAATAAGATAATGTCTATCAAAAAATAATTTCGCTAAATTTTTCATTGTGAAATGACATCCACTTAGGGAAATTAATAAATTTAAATTGTTTTTATTTCTCCGCTCCCCTATGCCTAGCATTCACTCGAATTTTGGTAGAAACGGAGAACGAAGTGTCTTAATGATACCAGGTTCTTAGTGCCGCCACTTGCTACAAGTTTTAATCACAGCTATTGTTATAGAGACGAAGTTTGGCAAGGGCCATAAAGTTCACGCAAATAAAATTGCGGGCAGCAACTAGCTTAAAATAAATAATATATATACATGTAATTTTTGTTTTTATTATTTAGTTTCTTCTAATATATTTAAGTTAGTCTATCAATAATCATAATAATATGCTTTATTGTATACCACAAAAATACAAAATAAATAAATAAATAAAAGAAACATAAAGAAATAGAAGAAAATGTACAGCAGGCGGCCTTATCGCTATACGCGATCTCTTCCAGGCAACCTTAAAGTGTAGCAGTAGTTAGATTGTCAATTTTGAATAGCCGTGTAGTCTATATTTTCATTTAACTAAAAATGAAGTAGTTCAGTTTACTAAAAGTATATTGTACCTATACATAATACTAAAAACAAAAATATATATATATTACTAGGTAAAACAGAAATTAGCCGATGCGCTGCATATCGATGGATAGGAAAACTCAATTAGTTCAACAAGTCCTATATCACTCTCATGTAATTTGAAGAACTATCCAATTTCAAATATTCAACAAATATATACGTATGCTAAAACTTGGGATAATTGAACCCCAAGGCAATTTAGTGGCATAATGGTTACCATGTACGTTGTACCTAAAGTATTATTATTTTAATTATCAAATTAACTTTTTGAGGCCAGTCGTAGCGCAGCGGCACGAAGTGTGACTGTACGACCGACTGGTTGTGGGTTCGATCCCCGCTCGAGGAGATGAAATATTTACTTAAATTTATATTTCCATTTCTTCGCTCTGGTGTCGAGGTTAAGCGCGGCGTTGAGTTCTGCCACTCAACACGCAATGTCTCCAGAATTCGGCAGAAAGTGGGGAACGGAGTGTCTTAACACTGGGTTCCCTCTGCCTACCCTGCTGTGTGCGGGATACAGCGTGAAGCTGATTTATTTTAAATTAACTTTTATATGCGATGTATTGTAAAAGATTTCACTTAAATATCATCAATTAATATTTTTTACATGATCGTGCATCCTTTTAGAATGATCCGAGGTAGTAAATCATTAAGTACAAACAAAATGAATTTGAATGTATGCTGACCTCCAGGACCTTGATGTGTCCGTATTTTAAAGAAGGTTTTACATCATACGAAGCCACCAGTTAAGGTCAATGTATATCTAATCTAATAGTAAAAAACCGGTCAAGTGCGAGTCAAACTCGACTGAGTATGTCGTACCAATATACCAATTTCAGGATTGTAGATCAACGGGAACAAATTTAAGTTTGCGTGTATGCGGTATGCACTTCGTATAAACGGGATTTGGATTTGAATTTTCTTCTTGATTTGTCTTGTAAGTTCCCACTTTGTGTCAAATTTCGTAATTATATGTGTTGATTAAAAAAGAAGGAACCGTTGAACTGAATATTTGATATTAATTTCAGTTTATTACCTATACGCAATCTGGAGATAAATAGTCTTGACAAGCGTTCGCTAAAGAACGTTCGACGGAAGCATATGGGTTCTGTTTTTTTTTCTTTTAAGGCACGGTACTCTAAAAATAATTACCTTAATAAATATTCACAATTTTTTTTGAAGTTGCTTGGCGACCTTAAGATGTAGTTTTTATAAACACTAGAAACAAGCATTAAAATCTAGAAAACGGTTCACGGTTTGTTGATTACAAATAATTAAATTATAGATTACAAATAATTAAATTATAGTTAAATTATTATAGAAATAATTGGAGATGATCAAATAGAAATAAATTATAATCACGACTCAGAATAAAATATATATAATGTGCGTACACTGCGTGTCTCACATTATCGTTATACGCCCAATATTAATAACCTATCTGCAACGTCAATCTTAGATTGTTTCATATATCTATCCAATCTAGAGATTGGATAGATATATGAAATAATCTAAGATTGACGTTGCAGATAGGTTATTAATATTGGGCGTTAATGCCTTCCTGCCTAGTCGTTAGCGATACACCGACTCGCTGGCGATTTTTTTGGTAGTACCATTTTTTTATTCGATGTCTTATTAACACGAAACGAACAGCATAATAAGCTTTCGAATCAAAACCACACTATTAAATGAATCTTGATTATTCACATAATTTTAAAATGTTAGATATTTTATTTTATATCCAAATTTTTTACTGCAAATATTTTAGGTAATGAAACAATATGTTAATTGGGTAATTTACAAATTTGCATTTATTACAAACACCAGAAAAAGTAGTTCTTAATAATTATCGTTATGGCTAGCTTACTTATAGTATGGGAGCCGACGATGCTAAATCGGGATTTACTCGAGCGTCATAGAGACCTATTGGGTTGCGAAGCTTAGATGATAACAAGTAAAAAATATCATAAAATACATATCCTTTGATCGGTTTTTAAAAAAACGTATTTCTACATTTACTTTAAAAAAGATATGGACGTTTATATCGCAAGAAGTGCGTATTTCTACACTAAAGGAAATCAAAATTCATAGGGTACTTCAGATTGACCTAGAATTATGAAATTTGGCAGCTAGCATCTAGGGGTAGTACTAGTTTAGGAAAAAATCTAAAAAATATATACTTGTGGTAAATCCTGAAAAATAATAGCCTTAAAAGGGGGGAATTGGTAATAAAGCCGCTAGTTCAAGTCAGGTATCAGACGAAAGGTCTCTGCTCTGTTATAACTTGAATTTGAAGAAAAAGAATAAAAGGCTTGAGATCTCTCATTTTTGTACGGAACCCTCGGTCAGCGAGCCCGACTCGCGCTTGTCCAGTTTTTTTTTTAATTATTGATCTTAATCAGTGAAAAAACTCAAGGAATAGCATGTAAATAAAAGGGTATGAGGTGGAACACTGTATTTATAAGAAAATAAACAAAAAAATATTAAAGTATTTTTTCAAATTATCATCTTTATTGAAGAGTAAGAATAGATAGAAAAAGAATAAGAGAGGACTAGAAAAACGGAGAGAGGAATATAGGCAACCCGTAGCCCTGCATTCAACTTTATCGATCAATTTTTATTACTTTAGCTTATGGAATTCGTCAGATTATATATTTTTTGTTATCCTTGAATTATTCTCTTCAAAATAAAAAAAATAACCACGCTCGAGAATGTCGAGATAATGTTTTTTTAACAACTTTTCATCCCTTTTCTTCTACTCTACCTTAATCTGACGCGCTGGAGAATTTAAGATGATTAACTCTTTTACTAATCTAATACTTTATCCGGGCGGCCATATATATGGGGCTCATATTTGGTAGAAGTACTTGAACAAGTACAAGGAATTTCCCGTTATATTAATCTGCTTTTTTAGTTAATCGCGAAGTCCCCGAGTCCTTCGTTCGGCTCTCCTACCATTAAAACAATGATTATAAAAAGAGACACAATAATATCAATTAATATTTAATAATATTAAAAAGTAAGTACTATACATCGCTACAAGTTAATAATTAGTTAGTGGCATACCTATGCAATAAATTATGCACCTACCTTATTATATCCTGTTACATGCATTCAGGGGAATTCAAAATAGATGACTGTAAATTCCTCTTTCATATGAATAACTTTCAATCTATCCTGTTGACGAGTTTGAAATTTCATGGCGTTTAACAAGTATGATTTGTGAAGCGACAAACAGTAAGTTTAAAATGAACTATCCGTTTTGAAATTTGAAATATTTAATAATGTCCAGACAAAAGCAATCCTTCCTGGAAATTATCATTTGTTATTTTTTCAGCTGTATCCCACATGCAGCAAGGAAGGCAGAGGGAGTCTAGTGCTAAAACACTCCGCTCCCTATTTTTTACCAAATTATTAAGCCATTGAGTGTTGAGAGGCCGACCTCAATGCCGCGTCGTATAATTTTTTCAGATAGATGCATTTAGACAATTGTCCGACCGATCACCCGAGGAATAAAAATGATATTTTTCTCTATATAATTGCCTTTCTTCATATGCCACTTTCTTCATCACCTGCCTTTATGGTAGGTTTCAAAGATACATCTAGAGTCCTATAAAATATTTATCTCAAACTGCTTATTTAAACATGTAAGCAATTGGACACTGCACGTGTAATATCTTGAGGAAAATTACCTTGTTTTGTAGTTATACGCAAATATTGCAAAAAAACCGGAAAAATATCTGTATGGCATGAACATTTTTTGCAATGAACAGGAAAATAATTAGTCAAAGAGCAGCTCAGATTTTACCTAGACGAAATAGGTCTTGTAATTTATTATAAATATGAATATGTTGTATGTATTTATAACGTTTTTTTTTTAAAGAAAATAATAAGCATATTTAGGAAACAATATCGCGTAGTATTCACTTAACATCACCTCGCTTTCATATAAGTAGATACTATCTACTTATATGAAAGCGTAAAATCATGTTTATTATAGTATAGATATTTTTATAAAATGTTATTTATATAAATACTATTCTTAATACATAACAATACACTTAAGCACATATTTATTATTATTAATTTTAGATAAAAAAATATTATATTTTTAAAAGAATTACTTTTTATTGTTTTATTTATTTTCAATTGTAAGAACTTATTTAAATATAATATAAAAAAAGAACAATTTAAAAATATATATTTATACATAAAATGAGCTTAATTTAGATTTACATACCTTAAATCTGAGTTCATTTATAGGGGGTACGGCGTAAGGTATAGCTGTGAACGCAGAAATTTCACGTCCTCCGCGTGTTTTCATATAAAAGCCTTTCACATTACCCAAAGGAGTCCTACGAATTGGCACTCTCTCTGCAGCAACACACGCACATGCCACATACACTAAAAATCCTTGTAAGAGCCATCGCACAAGCAAATTACTTCCCATGGCAGTACCGCTAGTAACGGAAACAAAAAACAAATGAAACTTAGAGTCGAATGCTACGATTAAATAAGCATAAGTTAGCAACCGCTTATACAAAATATGAATACGAAGTAGCGATCATACTATCATCTTAATCAAAATGCGATAAAAAATGATAATTTTATGGTACTAGGTAATTTATACATGAAGTAAAAATACTTGACACTATTTTTTATGTAAATACTTTTTAAATGATATCATTTTACAAAATGAACTGAATGTATTAAAATTTGAGCATTATGATTTTGAGTAGCATTTTAAGGAGGTGGTTAGTAGAAAGTAATGAACATATGCTGATATAAAAGAAAGATATTCATCCAATATAAGTTGAAAATCCGGTTGAGAACGTTATTTAATTATACGTATTAGGCTCAAACGTTATATGTGCAAGTTTTGAAACTGGTAATAACATTTATAAAGAGAGAGAAAATTTGTGAAGTTGCAGCGATTTTATAGTGACCACTTAATTAAATATCTTACATCTATTTAACTATCTTTATTTTATTTAATTGCAAAGGACGAAAGGACAAAACCATCTCGAAGACTCATGAAGCTTAGGCATAATTCTAGTCAGTCGTTCGGATCAAGATGACACACTTTTAGCTTTAGATTCTCACTGTGCAAAAGAACAATTATGGAAATAATTATGTAAATAAAAAATTTTTTATTATCCAAAAAGAAATTCAGTGTTACTTAATTTTTTTTAAATCATTAAAAAAAACAAAAGTTAAAAGTTTCTCCATATTGCAGGAAAGAATGCGCAGTTAAAATTTAAAAAAAATAAAAAAACATATATTTTATTACGTTACTGCGTAATAAAATATATGTCTTTTTAATTTTAATAATTTAAGATTTAAAATTATATTTTAATTTCTTCGCTCTTGTGTGGCCTCCAGAATTTGGCGAAAAATGGGGAACAGATTATCTTAACACTGGGTTTCCTCTGCCTACTCTACTGTGTGCGGGATACAGCGTGAAGCCTTTACCTGCATTATTACCTGATTATTTATCAATATTTCTTTGAATATAAATTAAAATAATGACACAGTCGGTTGGTTGGTTGGCGGTTTTAGATTCGTCCAATTATAACAAACGAAACTAAAACTAAAACATTTTAACATATTTAAACTTTTAAAAGATTTAACTTACGACTTTACATTTATATCTTTATTCTTTATAGCAACTTTGTATTTGGATATCAGGCAAAATTAACTGTAAATCTAACAAAGTACAAAAATAGTTTTTGTCATTGTTGCTTTTCAAAGTATCTAAATAATAAAAATTATATAATACTATACAAAGCTTAGATAAAAAAATAATCAATATAGTAAATATTTTAATAATATTACCTTTCCAGGCGCAAGTGTGCACATGCGTTCACTTACCCGCGCACATTTTCCTCAAGAAGAAAAAACAAAGTAATCACCTCAGAGGTCTAAGTACGAAACATAAACACAAATTAAGCTTGTTTTTTATAAACATTAACCGAATAGCTATATATAACCAATAATGTTTTATGTATTAACTTATTACAGTTTATTAAATGACCTTTTAATGCCTATTACCTTCTAATGTAAATTATTATTTTTATTATCTTTACTTGTCTTGATGCTAAATCCAAAGATATTTTGTTATAATTATATATATACATATATATATATATATATATATATATATATATATATATTACGCCCACTTATTTTATGTTAAGCAACGACGATGCATGATTAAGATTAAAAAGACATTAAATTAAATTGTGTTATCGCATAAATGAAATTGTGTCATTTTGATAATAAAGTTCTTTAAACCTCATAGCTAGTAAATTATTAACGCTAGTAGATTATTTGAAAAAGAAGCATGGTGCAGTGCTATGACAAAATTTTTCGCCCTCTTACCCACTGCGTTTGTTTACCTTGAATGACTACATGTATGTGTAATGCTGTTAGCCCTGCTGGCTTACAACGACACCAGTTGTGTAGGAAGAGGTGTGTGTACCCTGTCACTACAAAATATGCAAGCACTTATACAGCCACATGGCTGCTTGAGAGGATGTTTACAACGGCAAGTGCGTCCCCTGCGGGACTCGAACCTCGGCTTGCGGCCATCGATTGGACTAGGAATAGATCACACTTTTGCTCGTTTTTTCTCGTTTTTGCTCGATTTTTTTCTCGTTCTTATATTAGTTTTATGTCTATTAGTACCTACGTTAAAGTTATATATAATAACTCACAATATATTGATACTAACAACTGATTGTAATATAAATATATTTGTCAGATCTATCTCACATGATTGTTATGATTATTAGTTATGGGAGCGTCACATATCAATTATCATAGGTAGATTAGTAGTGCCTCTAATATAATGATGAAGTCATTTTTTAAAAATCATTATTTCAAATTTTCTAATTAATTTATGTTTAATGATTAGTTTGAATTCACGTGATTTGTTGCTCTCATTTTACATTTGTGAAAGACACAAATGTAAAATGAAAGCAAAGTCAAATGTTAAGTAATGCGTTGTTCTCGAGTTCACCGAAAAAAGAGTGGGGATCTATATGATTGAGGCCGTCGTGGCGCAGGGACACAAATGTGTTCCTACGAAGTTCCTACGAAACCGCACAATAGTGAAATGCCGCGTATCCAGGTGGTGTGGATGATATTTAAGCTTGTGATGTACTGTGCGGTTAGAAAATTCGGCGGCAGCTAACAGGTCAAACAGTTCTTCCTCATGAAAAATGCGGTAGAGAACGCATAGCGAAGAGACTCTCTACGCAAAGTCAAAGTATCAAGGCTTTCACAGTTTTTGATAAGTAAGCCTGTTTTTAAACGTCAATATATCAATAATCGTTTAAGTTCAAATATAGAATTTTATATACATCATAAGGTAAGGGGTATCAGCAAATAAGCTAATAAATTCATTCAGCCATGCATGTAGACTAATTAGTTTATGAACTATGAGGAGCCCAAAAGTAGCTTAAAATAGTTCGTGTAAAATAGGCATTGTGCGTTGTAATCTTTTTAACTTGGCTGGACACGCTGGCGTGTGTCTATTCAGTCAGATTTAAGTTATTTTAGTTTTTAATCAAAAAAACATCCCATTTTTTTATTTGTTTTTTTTTTTTTATATTGAATTATATCGTAAATAGATGCTCTTTCCATAAAATTATATATGTTTAAAACTTTACTATGCGGGAAAACAAACAAAGTGTTAAACTGATATCTATTTTAAACAAAGTAGATGTTAAAGGAATCGTTGACGCCTTCAATCAAGCCTTCGGTAATGTAATTCAAATATAATATTCTCTTTATATATTCCAATAGCCTACTTCGAAACGTAATTCAAATATAATATTCTCTTTATATATTCCAATAGCCTACTTGCTGTTCCCAAACCGAAGTGTAGAATAATAATTGAAAAAAAAAAACATACTGCGCCTCACCTCACAGAAATGTTGATGACCTTGTAGGCTTGTGACCAGAAAACCTTAAAGAATACTCACCAAATAAGGAAATAATTAATAATCAACGCGACGCGGCGGTTGTGGGTTCAGTTAACTATTACACCTATGTATTTTAGAATTTTAAATAAACACATTTATCAATTAAATAAATAATATATTTTTTATTTTTTAAGTTTATAAGAGTAAAAATACCATTTGTCTTTATTGTAGGTATCTGAAAACATACTTCATTGAAGGCGTTTATGATCAGAGACAATCCAGTTCACTAAATTTAATTAAATTTATAGGGAAGTTTCAATATAGGCTTAAATTTTTTTTTTTCCGACATTTCAATCCGAATTGCACATTTTTTTCATAATATTGACATCTCATTCTGAATGAAATGAAATAACAAAAATAGTTATTCTAAAATCAAACAAACCAAATTCTCCAATGTCGAATTGAGGCAAACTCGTTTCCTTTTCGAAGGTGATTTAAAATTGTATTATTTATTTATAATTTGTTATAAACATTTTTTGCTGACTTTATTTTAGGCTGTGACGTTTACTTATTTGTATATGTTTGTAAGTTCAGTTCAAGAGTAGACGGTCTCTAGACAAGTGTATAAAAGTTTATATGTAATGGAAGGCTAAAACAAAGCTATAATCAACATATTTAGGCATCTCATATAATTTTAACTTCGGGTTCGGGTTTTCAAGAATGTATAATACTAAATATACACGATTAATCCGGTTTAATAGTTTCATTTAAAAAGTTGTGTAAGTGTTAATCGAAAGAAATAAAAACAGACTTGCTCCTAGAAATTAATTAATATTTTTACTTATTTGACAAAATGTCATTAAAGAAGAGTGTGACATTTATGTCATACAAACAACAGTAATAGCACAGAGCAACGCCACATTTCTCGCAAGCTGATAAAAAGAAAAGCCATAAATACACATTTTATTTTTATTTCAATACAATATAATTTGTTCCAATATATTTTCTCTTTGTTTTCGGCGCCAATATATTGTCTCAATCGATAATTACTTAATTAGGTTTCGATTTCTGGGGCCTCAATGTCGATAACTGGAAATTTTCTCTGTTTATTTTAATAGCAATAAATACAGGTTTTGAATAAGTAGCATATGAGACAGGAGCTTATAAATTCTTAATATATATTGTATATTTACCTATAATTACTTGGAGTTGATTTACGTCTTACTTATTACATACTTGCATAATATGTTCTATCGATCCGCCCGCGACTTCGCCCGCTTAAACTACAAGATTATTTGTTTAATACATTGAATTACGTTCGTGTTCTAAAATCAAAAAGTAAAAAAAGGAAAAAGTCTTCACTTATTATAGTAAGATCGAAGCTGATCTATGTCTGTGCATAGAAAACTGCAATGATTTAAAAAAAAAATGTCTGTTTATCTGTGCGTCTGCTCACGACGACTTTACCGATTTAATGCAGGTTTCGCTATTATATTCTTGCAAGCTGCCCATAAAATTTAGTATTTTTAAAATATTCCAATTCAAAAAACAAAATAAAAATATTTTCATACATACAATAAATTTTTGAAAACAACTGTGTAACCAGCATCGGTTGGTGCTGGTTACACAGTTGTTTTCAAAATTTCAAAAATGAAGGAATACCTAACGGAACTACTAATAAAGTACGACACAAACTTTGAAATGTGCAGACGTCAGACATTAATGTTTACACGTGATTTTTCATGGCCTTTTTCTTGTTCTCGTTAATGATATATGCTGGAAAAGAGGACTCTTTAATAAAACCTTGCATTTTGTAAGACAAATATTTTTTGGCGAATTTAATTATCTTAAGAATTAACTAAAATGTTAGTAATGATTTTAAATGAAACTATTTTAACCGGATTAATCGCGTATATTTTGTATTTTTATACATTTTTGGAAACCCGACGTTTCGAACACTTTGCAGTAGTCCGTGGTCACGGGTAGACTGAGGTGGCATTCGTCTGTCAGTTGACATAATTATTATATCAAACTACCGCCAACGATTTCTTAATTGCCTCGCGTACTGCCCTGGATTCCTGCAGAATGAGCTGATAGTATCTTGCCCTCTGGTATGGTGAGTTTGAGACTTCAATGATTTTATGAGGGGGTCCCAGGTGGTAGAAAGCTTCCAGCCATCCTCTCTATTGAAATTAGGATGTTTTTGTATTTCAATAGCCTCGCGGATCATTCTAGGAATGTATCTGTTTTCCTTAGCGAGGATTTGGGGTTTATCAAACCTAATGTAGTGGCTGGGTTTATCCACAGTATGCTCACACACAGCTGACTTCGATACATGCCCATTCTTAATATCGGAGATGTGTTGCTTCACCCTAACACCGATGCTTCTCTTTGTTTGACCGATGTATGATAAGCCACAGTCACAGTCTATTTTGTATACACCTGCACTCCGTAAAGGAATATAACTTTTTACTGGTCTCAAGAATTGGCTCACTTTCTTGTTAGGCTTGAATATGGTTTTTATGGAAGCTCTTCTTAAGATGTTGCCAATCCTGTCTGTAACCCCCTTCACATATGGTAGAAGTGCCGGCTGTCTCTCTACTGTGGGTGGCTTGTTGGTCTTCTGACAACGCTGGCGGGGAACTGGCAGCTTGTTCTGATGAAGGGTATTCTTCACCTGGCGAAGCTCGTCCCCTAGGTGTTCAGCGTCGCAGAGGTGGTGGGCTCTCTGAAACAAAGATTTGCCAACGGTAGATAACTGTGTAGGGTGATGGTGAGATTTAAAATGAACTTTTTATGTTAGTAATGAGTTCTTGAGAATCGTCTAACCAACATATTATATCCCTGCTCCCCTGTTAGCTATTACAATCGAGAATTTTCATATAGGAAATTGTTGGGCGTCTCGTTGAAACTAAGCTACTCACGAAGATTCAGCTTGATAGTCATTATTTTTATATCAGTTATTAGTATTACAAGTTTTGAGCGTAGGACCAGGATATTTTTTTCGTCTAATTTAGATAATTATCTTGAGATTTCACAGAAAAAAACTGAGCAATATATATTTTTTTAATTTTTAAATTAACATATTTCATACTACCACTGTTAACAGAAATGAAATTTTGGTATGACCAAAAGTTGTTCGTTTCGTCAGAATGAAGCTCCTGCTGAAAGATTTGTTTGTTACTAATAAATGGTTAAAACCGTCGGTGAAGACCGGACTATATGATTTTTTCTCTTAATTTCTCGTAGTTTAGTGGTCACTACTGAATTTCATAATTATTATTTTTTGGTTACTTCTTTGAAAGAAATCTGTTACTACTGCAATACACACTATTTCTAATCTAATAAAAAAACAACTTACAAAGCAACTTTAGGAATACTTCAAATGTTATATAAACTTATTTCTGTTACTTAAAGGGAGAGGCCCTTTAATTTGTACCGGTTACTGGTACTTACTGCCTATATAAACATAATAGGTAAAAATTTACCTAAACGACTTCAAAATTTAAAATTTTTACTTAAACCTGATCTTTTATTACTTTAATATTATAATACATTATCTAACTTTTTAAAGAAAAACTTTGTAGTGATAAGAAATTTAGAATTAAACAATATTATTGTAAAAAAATATATTACCTATTGTAAGATTTATGTAATTACCATTGTTAGTTTATGATCTTTGTTCTTCTGATCTTTGTTTTTCATCTAGTATCCTTATAATCGTAAAAACGAAGCTGATAAATAATGAGAAAGTATTAATTAATAAAATATATTATAAAAAACCAAATACTTTCAGCTTTCTTCAGGTTCAGCTTGATACCTTCTCAAGGCCGATCTCAAGGATCAGACAAACGGACAAACGGACAACAAAGTGAGGACCACTTATGATTAAAATTACAATGTTACTTAATTTTAATAAAATTTTAGTTCATTTTGTTATTGTTATTGGTAGAGTCTGTGAAGTAGGTTCATGTTTTTTTAATTTTTTTTTCTGGTGGTGTCATTACCAAAAAAAATTGAATAAAGTTAAAGAAAATATTTCAATTATTGATAACTAATAGTTTATACTATTGATAATTAATAGACAAAAGTGAAAGAATTTTGGTATGGTAATAGCTAATATCAACATGATATCAATAGCGTGGCAAAAGATAGTTATGTAAATTTAAAACTGTGTTCAGTAATTGTATTAATTTTGGTTTGATTTTAATTTTACTTATTCAATAAAATACAATATTTTGCAAATGTTTTATTTTATTTTCGTTTAAGTACTTTTGCGCCATTGACCTTTTTATTAAGACGGAGGAAAGTTTTCAAAAAAGAATAGGATCGTGTGCGAGTCCTATAAGCTACATGTTTTTCTGGGTCTATAGTTGTAGTCTTCTCTTCAATACGTTTTGTTCTCGGAGAAATATTCAATTTCCTGCGTTGTAAGTAACTTCTGGCGCTAGTCTTCACTCCATCTTTACTTTCACCATTTAAAACGTTAATTTTGGAAAGTATCTCTTCATTTTGTTTGAAAATACGTTCAGTTACATATTTTAAATGTATCAAATCTTTATTTAATTTCGGTAATTGAATTTTATTAACAAGTTCAAATTTTTCACTTATTACGGTTACGGCATTAAGTATAGTTTGAGGATTTTGAAATCCAAGAGGTGTCTTGCTAATAGATTTTTTACAACTAGGACATATCCAGTAATAACCTTTGTCGCCGCTTTCCATATTTAAACATTTTATTTTATCATTTGTACATTGTAAATGGTATACAGAACCGCATTGATCACATTTGACGCCTTCACTGCGACGAAGACATTCGTGACAATTTGGACATAACATTTTCAACTGAAAATAGTATGAATTTATTAGTATAATAGTAAAATAAAAATTTAGAACCGTTTTATTTGTACTTGTAAAATGTGCAAAAATATATGTAGATATAATTATACAAAAAACACAACAAAAAACTGCAGGTGCAGTTCACAAGTACAAAAACTGTCTAACATCTATAATACTTTTAGGTATATAACTTTTATTCATTTCCTTATTATGTCACAATAAAACTGTCGAAGGACATATACAATAATTAATATTTATAAAAGTATTGTAGAAAGAATATGTCTCCTTATATAATTCTAAAGATTATTTTTTACCTACAATTATAGCTATACAGAAATCTCACATTCTCTATGTATATTTATTATTAAAAAATGTTATAATTTACCCATATACGTTTGGTTTTTATTTAGCCATCAATAAGTTTTACAAAAAAGACGTAACATAACAGTACTGAGCCAAAAACAGAGGCAAAGGCAAACGTCATAACATAAGTAGTTGTATAAATAAACATGTACAATATTTTGACAAACATAATATACATTTTGACAAATGTGTACATGTAGTTTTTATATCATACGTAATAGATCGGTTAAAAGTATTTTCGTATTTTGAATGTATTACTAGTAATCAAACCTCCTTAACTGTACTGAATGTAACTGGTTGGTTTTTAATACCATTAAATGTGACATTCTGAAGACGCAACAAATAAAAAAAAAAATGGCGGGAACTAGTCCCGCCATTTTTCATTTGTTTGCCAGCAAGCAAAACGAACGTACGTGACGAAGAAATTCGGTACATTTTAAAATTTTATTGCAAAAAAGGTAAAAAATACCCCGCCGCCGCAAATAAAATTTGTGCGGTTTACGAACCTTATGCGTTACCAATAAGACACACAAATGTGGTTCAAGCGTTTCAAGTGTGAAAATTTTAGTGAAAAAGGTGAGATTCGGTCTGGACGCTGTCACAGATAAAATTAGTGCCATCTTTGAGAAAGTGTAGCAAGATCGACATATTAGTAGCTACGACATTGCTGAAGAACTGCATATTGATCATAAAACAGTTTAACGATATTTACGAAAGTCTGGGGTACAAGAAAAAATATGACATTTGGGTACAACATGATCTCACTGTGAGAAACCTAATGCAACTTGTTTCCATTTGCGATTCTTTTTGTTGAAACGTAACAATTCTGAACCATTTCTTAAACAGTTGCAGAACTCCTTAGGAAGCATAAAGCTAACCTCAAAAGAACACTGAACAATACCTGTCAGATTTTTTAAATCAAAAATCTCAAAATTTCTACAGGAATAGGATCATGGCACTACCTATAAGATGGCAAGTCATCGATCAAAACAGCACATATATATTATAAATAAATGATAAATTATACCTAAAAAAAATATTTTCCCTTGTATGAACAATGTGAAAAACGAATATACTTTTGCCCCGACCTTATATTTATATTTTGATACATGTTTTATTATATATTAACATATTGTTGACTGTATTATATATAGCAGATAAGTAGTTATATTCTTACCATGATATCTTACCATAGATATTTTGTTTTAATAGAGCTTATATTTTAACATTATTTTTTAAAATTATCTTTTCCTTTTCTTGTTTTTAGCTTATCCGACACATGTTCTTAGATAAGCTTATCGCTTTTATAGCATGTAATATGGACGAATACTTAACGAGAAAAGGTAATTAAGGCCTTGTATCAGTATGCCCCCGAACTTTATCACTAGATATTGCTGTGCCGAAACAAGCTTATAGCTAAAACGCACTATTGAAATATTGCGCTAAAGATATAAGTATCTCTCCTATTTTACAGATTAGATCCCAGCCCGTCGACGGTCGTATGTCTAGGTTTGAGTACCACAGGGGGCGCACTAATCGCCGACGACATGGTTTCAAGCAGCCACGTAGTGCTTGCACTTTCTCAGGGACACAGTTACATCTTCCCTTCCCAAGCTATGTCGCTGTAGAGGCCCATAGGGCTAACAACATTAATCTCAAATTCGAAAAAAAATCAAGACCGTGCATAGATGATTGAACAGTGGAGTAAGCCGGTGAAGATTGTAGTAGTATTTTGGCAATATTTAAGAATTAAGTAAAACCGTATTATTAACCTTAAGTTATAAATACAAATTAGGTTCTATCCCTACTTGCAAACAAAGGCTATGTACTCTTTGACACTGTTGTTGACTGTTGTTTTGTTTGATGAAAATTAGTTTGCTGTTTCCTTGTTTGGTCTGAACTATGAAAACATGTTTTTCATGATCGAATGTATATATTACATAATCAATCTGTTGGTAAATGCAGCATAATAAAAATATTATAAATGATAAGCAGGCAAAGCCGCGTGCCTGCCGCTAGTATCTTAATAACTTTTATCAATAGACCGTGCAATAATGGAAATTGGAAACATAATCTCCTTAATTTGTGTAACGCCTCAAAAAGTTCTAATTTAATACTTTCTATTTGTCAGTTTACGTAAAACAGTTTACAGCTATCACTTTTCATTTCTATTTTTTAAGCTTGTTGTGGTGAGTCTGGTCCCCTTTTTATATATTGTTTATTTTGGTTCTAGGGTATATTTAAATTTTGAAATGAATTATAGAAATTAAAAGAATAATAGTAAAATATATTAATAAAATTATCTACATCTCGATGGCAATATTTTCATATTTACATTGCCGTCTAGCGAGAAGTTTAGTTTAGAATGGCGCCCTTACAGTCGTCGACCCCTCACAAGCAGCCAGGTAGTGCTTGCATTTCTTCTGGGACAGAGTACCCTCTTCCCTACCCACCCGGTGTCGCTGTAAAGGCCAATAGGGCTAACAGCATTAACCTCAAGTTCAAAAAAAAAAAAAAGAAGTTTAGTTCATAACAATTTCATATGAGGATTTCGCTAGTAAATAATAAATCAAAGTTCTAAATTCGACCGAATACCCATACTTTTCATTTTTTTCCAATAAGTAATAACTAAGTTGACTTAAGATAATTCTGTCCAATAAATCTAAAAAGCACAGACTAAAAATTATTAAAGCTTCGATTGACTATTTACAATTGTATTTATTTATGTATTATTATCGAATCAATTTATGTTAGCATTTTTTTATTTTTTTGATGATTTCGGTTAAAAAAATAGTCTCTGCCATCTATTGGATTATTATACATCAGATTTAACATTGATAAATAGAGGGCTCTATAGTCATTACTCGCACCACTACACAAGAGTAAGAGTTACACTCGTCCATCCCCACCAGATGGCGCTTCAAAGACCATTTCAGGTCTACAGCATTATTTAGTTTATTAGACCATCGGAAAAAATGTGTAATAGCAACGTTACACGTCGTATAGGACAAATATGACACATTTGAGGTCGCATATTTAAATATATTTTTATAATAAAATGGTTTCATAAAGTTACTCAGTTATAGAAAATAACGGAATCATGCATTATTAGTTTTAGCTTTTTTTTATGTAAAAAAAAATAATTACATGTACTTTTTGGAACTTAAATATGTAGAATTTTTTTTTTCAGTAAGAAAATATTTCTGTTTTTTTGTTAGTTTTCATAAAATGATTATTACTAATTATGATAATTAGATTGACATACGACACCATAGTGTGGAGCAGTAACGTAATGTTTAATTGTATGTGCCGCAATTCCTATTTTGGAATATGATTATATTTAAAATATTTTTATTTAGGTGTCAAATAGGAAACTGATAGGTTTCTCCGTATCACAAGGTTGTGTCAGTCAACTCCGCTATGCTAAGATAGTTACCGGATTAATGTCCGCCTCTTCTTGTTTCTGCTAGTGAATTTAAAATTTAATTAAAAAACATATATTTTTTGTATTTTTTTTTATTATAACTTAATAACATTGCTTCTAAAATAATGCCCTCATCATATTATATTATCCCGCTTAAAAAATATTGCATGACTTTATTAAAAAATAAATTGTACAAAAATAAAACATGCTAATTCATTTGCTTATAGGTTGGCATGGTATTTTTTATATGGTGCAAGGCCGGCAGCCACCTTAGTGCCTAAGTCTGAATCAATCTGTGAGAACAACTTTGTGGCACGTTCTTGAATAAAACCAGCAGCATCTTTCAAATTGCCGACAATATTGCTCACAGTGCGTTCCTTCTCGTCGTCGCTGAACACTTTTTTATATAGTATGCTAGCCTGTGAAAAATTATCTTCGGTTTGTCCGCTATCGTATCTATCAACATCGCCGCTAACATTGTATCTTGGCTGCATACGTTGTGCACGTGGACATTCTCGTGGTCCAGAGAATGAGTTTGGGAAATAATTTGGTGCATCTTCTTGGTTTGCTACATTCTGCGGTCCGTCACGCTGGTAATTCGCCACTGTTACTCGGTATGGGCAGTTGACAGGTATTTGAAGGAAGTTTGCACCAAGGCGGTGACGGTGAGTGTCACTGTACGCAAATAAGCGACCCTGTAACATCTTATCTGGGGAAGGCTCAATTCCAGGTACTAAATTAGATGGACTGAAGGCTATTTGTTCCACTTCAGCAAAGTAGTTTTTAGGATTCCTGTCTAACACTAATTTGCCCACGGGGATAAGAGGAAATTCAGCATGAGGCCAGATTTTAGTCAGATCAAATGGATTGAACTTACAGCTTTCTGCTTGAGCCATGGTCATGACTTGGATGTTAAGTGTCCAAGAGGGGTAGTCGCCTTTTCCAATAGAGTTATAAAGATCTCTTATAGAATAGTCAGGATCGGATGAGGCAAGCTCAGCAGCTTTGCTTACTGGCATGTTTTTGATACCTTGATTGCTCTTATAATGGAATTTCACCCAGTGTGCCACTCCTTGAGCATTGACAAGTTTAAAAGTATGAGAACCATAACCGTTCATAAATCTATAACCATCAGGGATACCTCTGTCACCAAACAAATAAAGGAGTTGGTGCATTGTTTCGGGTCTCAGTGTCATAAAGTCCCAAAACATATCAGCATCTTTTAAGTGCGTAGCAGGATTTCGTTTTTGAGTGTGTATAAAACTTGGGAATAAAGTAGGATCCCTTATAAAGAAAATAGGAGTATTATTCCCTACAAGATCCCAAATTCCATCATCAGTGTAGAACTTAACTGCAAATCCACGAGGATCGCGTACAGTATCAGCTGATCCACTTTCTCCACCTACAGTTGAAAATCTAACAGCAATGGGGGTTCTTTTGCCAAGAGATTCAAAAACTTTGGCTGCTGAATATTTAGAAATGTCATGAGTTACTTCAAAATATCCGAAAGCACCGGCCCCTTTTGCATGTACTACTCTTTCTGGAATGCGTTCCCTATCAAAAGAGGATATGACATCCAAAAATTGGGCATCTTGCAACAAAGCAGGTCCATTTTTCCCTACTGTCTGGATAGCAGTTTTCACTCCTACGGGTGCACCATATTTGGTGGTAATGGCACCAGGTGAACCCTGAAATTAATAAAAATATGTTACAAGAGGAATAAAGACATCATTTATAAAATTTGCACTCCTGAGTATGAGGTATGAGACTACCTATACCGTCCCTTTCACGGATAAATTCAAATTCAAAATTCAAAATATTCTTTATTCAAATAGACTATTATAAGCACTTTTGAATCGTCGAATGAACATATAAACAAAAAAAGCTACCACCGGTTCTGAAGGTAGTTCTGCTAAGATGGATATGAATAGGATAGACAAGGAAGTATAAATGAATAATGTAAATAAATTTAAAACTCTTATATTTGTACATGCGTAAACGACACATTTCAAGATTATTCAAAATTAATTAAGATTTAGTAAATATATAAATCGACGTATAAAGTTATTTTTGACGGTTGCGGCCATACCCAAAATCCCAAAATGCAGTATCCCAAAATCAATATTTTGGGATACTGCTCTGGGTACGTAAAGGTAACTATTAAACAATACCATATTGTTAAAAAAAAACATAATTAATAAAATATTATTCCGGAATTAACCGATTGCACCACAAATAATAATATACAGGGTGGAAGAGGCAGCGCTCCATTTACGGAAACAGCATATAGGGTAAAATATTTCAAACCTATACCTAAAGAAATTAATCAAGATGTCTCAACAGTTTGGACGTAGGATTTTTTTTTCATTTCGCGATTTTTATCCATACCTGTATTTCGTGTGACGCGATTACGTATAGATCCCAATAACATAAACACTCACTACTACAAAAATACTACTAAAGGTAAACAACTTTGAACTTTATCGCCAATACATACGACTCGATTTCGAAATGAGGCGTGTGCGGCGGTGTTCTTTTGATAGGTTTATGTGTGCGTGCGTCATCCTTACAAATGGCGTTTTGTTTTAAAATGACAATTTTATTATTTATTTTGTTTGAAAAAAAAACTTTTTCATTTTTGGGAATTTATTTTTTTCTGAATTATATTAGGCTTTTATAGAGTAGTTAAAACTGTGGTTTCATTTAATGTGGTGCTGACACTTCCACCCTGTATAATAATATTGGTGACACCTGTATGTAAATAATTTATAATTCTAGTAACTATATATATGTAATCGTATTTGATTTGTAGTTGACTTTGTAAGTAATAAAACAATTCGTTCAATGAATTAATATTACCTAATAGTTAAAATTAATTCATTGTCCTATTTGCTTACAATAGGTATAGAATTTTAAATATTAATGATTTGATAACGATTCATTAATTATTAGATATATATTATCAAGTAATTGAAACTAGAAGATTGAACTATAACAAGTTTCATTATTTAAAAATTATAATACGTTTGAATTTAATTAATAATTAAAATTAAATTTTTTGAACACATCAATAGGAAACATATTGTACCCTTACGCCGCACCGTAGGTACGCCGTACGATACGTTAGGCGCCTCTGATATGTTACAACAGTACCTGTAAACTACCATTTACAAAAAAAGTATACAAAATTAAACATTTTTATTTCAATGAAATTTTGGCAAATAATTATACATCTATCTACATAAAACACAAACTATTCGTAGACATGAACTTTTGACCTTCCATGTTCAATACGCGACTCATTTTATTTTTGTAATTTTGACCGTAACTATAAATGAAATTGATCCCAAAGCCTTCCATGATTAACAATACCAAGTAATAATTAAAATTACTGAAATTTAAAAAGTCAAAAATAATATGGTAATAAGTAGTACAATTAAACTACTATTTATATATAGCTGGTGTTTATGTTTATAATAATAAGATTAATTATTAAATATAAATAGCAGCTACAAGCTTTTATCTGTATAGAAAATCAGAGAACATAGAGTAAAAACACTCCGTTTTCAAAATTATAGTAGAATTTCAAAGCAATAATCTTTTTACCACCTACTCTTATACTATCTACGTACCTATATACGTTGATAAATAGTTATCTACCTAATACTGTATATGGTATAATATAAAAATAAAATAAATTAACATTTTTTATGAGACCTGGATGTAACCACAAAGAAAAATTGTTAAAAAATATTGTAACTTAAAAAAATTCAATTATATATTTTAAGTACAATGATATAAGAGAAAATTATAATTGAGTGTCAAGTCACAAAACTCGGCAAAAGAAATTAGTATTTAACTATCAATCATCGCTTTCATAAGTTTATATTATACATAGATATCATATTTTGTATACCATATGTTATAATATATGAAAAGTTTAAAAGGTGGACGTTTACCACGTTATAAAAAAATATACCTACTAAATATTTTGTTCAAACTACTACCTAAACTTCAAACTACAATAAATTAATTTTGATTATTATGATATACATAAATTTATATAAATATAAACATATTTCTAGGCAACCCACACTTGCCACATTCAAAATGAAAGAGCTATATACATATATATTGTATCATAATATATGCATTAGGTTAAATTTAACTATTTTCTACTGAATAATAATTTTAAAAAGATACGACTCTTTATACTTATATATTTGAAAATGTTATTGCTTCAAGTAAATCGTAATGTTTAAAGTGATCAACGTTGTTATAATATAATTACAATTACAAAAGTAAATAGATAATTATAATTAAAAAACTATTTAGCAACTTCACGCTGTATCCCGCATAGGGTGGTAGGCAGAGGGAACCTACTGTTAAGATACTCTGTTCCCAACTTTCCGCCGAATACCGGGGACATTGCGTGATGAGTGGCGGAAATCAACATCGCGCTTTGCCTCAGCACCAATATAATAAGTAATGATGAAGAAAATATTTGAAATTCGCAAAGCATTAATTTTGGAAATAGACAAAAGAAATGTTGATAACATACCTACTGAAATTATATAATATTTATAATAATTTACACTTAACGTGTTGCTTTAAAATATAAGCATATTAATAGATATCTTATTTATCTAAATAATTCAACAAAATATACATTATCGTAATCATAACATGATACTAAAAGCATACACTATGATAAAAAATGGCAAAGTTCATATAGCGAACTAAAGATTATTACAGTCATTGTAATATTTTTAGGATGGTTTGATGCTCTATAATCAATTTAATTATAGAAAAGTAAGAAAATATGTTTACTAGACAACAAAATCATTTTTTACCTTAACAGATTTTTTGTAGTTGACCAGTTGGTCAGAAGCGGGATCTCTTGAAGCCATTTTTCCACTATTTATAAATTGTGTTCCCGGTAGACGGAGCGACACACTGGACGCGTACCGTGATCACAAATACTTGAAAATAGCTGGATCGATCATTTATATAGGTTTGGTTGCGATAAAGAAATATTTACCATGTTTCATACTTTACTGCATTGATTGTGTTATTATTGATTGACCTATCCGAAAGATATTATTTTGATAAAACGTAATATATACATAGATAACCGAAAATGTATAAAAAACAAAATTCGGACCTTAAAGATTAAGATAAACAATATTAAATAATTAAGAATATATCTGGAGTTTTTTGTTGCTGTTTGGAATATTATAATATTTTTATATAAATTCTTCATTTGTGTCACAAAATACTTTAATTATACACCTTGATCGATGAAGATATGAACATTTTTTTCTACTTTCCATATATCTTGTGGTAACATGTACAAGTAAAAACCTAGTCAAGTGCGAGTCACATTCGCCCACCGAGGGTTTCGAATGAATTTTAGTATTGTAGGCCAACAGGACGTACCACTTATAAAAGTTGACAAGCTTAAGTTTGCCGGCGTATGTACAGATTTTGTATGAAATGAACTACAAATATTACATTGTAATTATGTTTTTCTATGAAACACCATTTTTTGTCTTCGGACTTTTTCCTTTATGTGTATTGTAAATTTTAGCTTCATGACAAATTTGTTAACTGTAGGTCAAGGGAAGTATAGATATTGCCTACGCCTGCAAATTTCATACAAATAGCAGCAGAAACGATGCGTACCTAAATAGTAAATACTCGTATCTTTAAATTGCATTAGAAGTTTGATTTTTCGGTGCTCTAATGTACTGGAGACCTGAATATTTGTTAGCGATTTCAGCTTGATACCTCTACTCAATCTTGAGATAATTTTGTCTTGACAGATGGAAAACAACGTGATCCCACAAGGGTTCCAATTTTCCATTTGAGATACGGAACTCTAAAAAATAATCTGTAGGTATGTAACCTAATAATCATCTTACCATATAAATCTGTAAACATAGATAAAAAAGTAATGGTTGCCCTTACAATATGTCTTTGTAAAGATCATTTTAAAGAAAGAGCGAGAAAAACAAGTGTATTTAATAAACTACTGTCAATTTTTATCGGTTCCAGCATGACGACGATATCAAAGAGATTATTAAAAAAAAATAAGAACGTGCATTCCATTAAAAATTACATAAGTACTTATATATTTCAATGTTACAAATAAGATAACAAAAAAAAACTGTATAAATAACAGTATTGAACATTGTTATCACAAATTCGGTTTTAAGTGTATTTGAATAATGATATATCACATTAATCTTTACAGATTACCTAGTAACTTAGATTATATTTGTCGATAAAGAGAAAGACCATTAGGGGCCTAATTACTAAAGGCGCTTATTTATTCAAGCAAATATAGACAGTATTCTATTTGTTTAATAAGTTTCAAATGTAATTATATTTTAGTCATTAATGGAGAAACACAATAATAAAAAAAAAACATAAATAAAACAAAATTTTTCTCCAGCCCAGGCCAGTCGTGGCGCAGGGGCACCACCATGTTACTATAAACGCGACAAGTTGTAGGTTCGATTACAATTCGTGAAAAAGAAATATTATATATTTTCATTTCCTCGCTCTGTTGTCGAGGCAAAGCACGGCCTTGAATTCTGCCAATCAAACGCAATGCCTCCGGAACTCGGAAAATGTGGAACGGAGTGTCTTAGCGCTAGGTTCACTCTGCTCACCCTGCTGTGTGCGTGATACAGCGTGAATGATTCAATTTATTTAACAGTTATAATAGTATTTATGTAAAGGCCAGTCGTACTGCAGTGGCACAAAGAGTTACTGTGAACGCGACTGATTGTAGGTTCAAGCCCTCTCGGGAAAATGAAGTATTTATTTAAAATGTATATTTCGCTCTAGTATCGCGGCAAAGCGCGGCTCAAGTTCCGCCACTCAACACGCCATGCCTCCAGAATTCGGCGCAAAGTGGGCAACGGAGTGTCTTAAGACAAAATACTCTCTACCTACCCTGCGGGGTGCGGTAAAGAGCGTGAAGCTGTATAATAGGTCTACTAACTTTTAAATATACTAGCGAATAGTGATCTAATCTACTTACATTACAGCGCACTTGTGACGTCAAATATGTTTTTTTACTCTTTATATATAATAAAACAGCAAAAATATTCTGTCTGTACATTAAGTAATTTTGATTGAAATGAATAGAGGGATACTTGCGACACGGCAACAATATTTTTTTTTAATTTCTTGTCTGTCTGCCTGTCTGTTTTTATGTATATTCACGCTAATTTCCGAAAGTACTTAACCGATTTACTTATTTTTTTCACCAATTGCTTTGTTTTAACTCAGCATAACATTAAAAGTTATCATCATTTGAATGAACTCATGCATTAGTTTGCCTGTGAAAGCTATATAGAAATCTATATCTACACTTATATACTTATAATAAATGTATAATTGTTTGTAATAAATTAGTATTTTTAACTGTATAATATCTATTTAGTAAAACGTCATTTTTGATTAATATAATCATATGTTAAGTTAAATTAACTTAAAAGCGGCATTTTTAACAGTTATTACAGTTTAACTTTAAGACTAATAGATAAGATAATAGTAAGATTCTGGGCTAAAGAATGACATTCGAAACGTCTTGTTTATAAATTGTTGATAAAAATATGTATTTTTAAAGCACTATTGTCCATAGTATTAAAAATAATGTAAACAATTGAATTGAATTGTTGGTGAAGGTTACCTTTATACCTTCATAAATCATAATAGTTAAGTTTAAGTCGTAATTAATTCCAGATAGAGATATATAACGACTTGATCTTCAAAGAAATATTAAGTAAATACATAGATTCTTTGGTTGGTTTCAAATAAATCTGTATAAAAATGACTAAAAACATCCTTTCTACGTGTACTCTATATTTCTGTAGTAACTACATATTTACCAATTGTACTGTTAGCTAACAATATATGTAACTAATTTAAAAACTGTACAGAAGGAAATATGCAAGCATTACAGTTATTTTATAAAGAACATTATGAATCTTTACCCAAATCAATAATTTACCATTTGAGGCTGTTTCTGAAGGAGATTAAATTATTCACTGACATTAGCACATTTAACAGAGTTTTAAAATAAGACGTACATAACATAGATAAAAAGAATGTAATGTAATGTTACAAAAATAATGTATACGTATAATAAATAATTAGCTTTATGTATCAACGCTCAAAGTATATATTATTATAAATATCAAGTATCAACATTGGTCGTATTTTTTAATTCAAAACAATCAAAAACCCTTATAGAAATTACGCTAATGTAGTAAAAAAATAATTTAGTTGTCAGTCAATTCTGTTTATTATCACGAAGTTCAAGAGGGCGAAGCTCGGGTGTGCCGCTAGTATATTAATATAAATAAGAGGTAAAATAATTATTCTACATCGATTTCTTTTCTCTTACATCTCATACATACTTATGTGTGTTGGTCCGTAGAGCGGATGGCAATTTATAGTAACATAAATATACTGATGATTACATTTTATCTCTTGGAGTTATTATTTAAATTACTTGTTTTTGTAATAATAACTAATTAACTTCTGTTCTTACGGCTAAGAAAAAACTTAAATTAAATGATAGCTTATGTCAATTTCTCATTATGTAACTTCATATTAGTTGAGAAATTTTAAAAATCGATATCCATAACAAAACAAAAATAAAACCATTCGTCATAGACCTCTATTTAGATATAATACAAAGAAGATAGAAAATTAGCACTAATAGTAGATATCAATATTGCACTCGAGTATATATAGCAGAAGCGTCTCGCTGATAATTGATAAAATGAATACATTGTACCTACTACAGCAGAATATCTTTACTTACAATGTTTAAAGTTGTTGTTATTGTACAACAAATTATTACATTTATAAATATATTTTCTTTAGAGATACCAAACTCCCTGATCCCTGATGGGAATAGCGTCTCTGTTCCTGAAATCATTTTTTTAGCTTCACGCGTTATCAGCTGGAGAGAAAGGAGTGCCAAACGTCACGGTCTGTGCATACCTCTTTTGCTTTGCTCTTTGTCATCAACTTCTTCATATATGCCCCATGCCCTCCGGGATGGTTTCGGGCTTTTTACGTAACCTTTTTTTCAAAGGTCAAACAAATTCTGCCTCTGGGTCTCTTACTACTTAAACTTACTTCTTGTTTCAAAATTTTTGCTATTCTTAATATTCTCGTTCTCTCAACGTACCGAAGCCATCATTCTACTCCATTCTTATTGTGATTGTTATAAGACATCCTCGCTAGTACCTGCCATTATGTGAGAGTGTATATCATATTCTATAAATATATATTTCATATTTATAGAATACCCTCGTTTCACTGCCGTATAACAGAGTTCGTATAAGCACTGCAATATGTATGGCCAAACGTGCGTTTCGCTGTATCGGCATTGCAGCTGAGGCAACATTGAATTGTTACTAGTCACCACATCACGCACCTTGGTTACATATTGACTACTTTAATGCTAATTTAAATTACCAAATATTTAATTTAAACTTATTTCTTGTGGTGATTATTACAAGAAAAACTAAACTAAGAATAGCGGTTGATATAACAATCAAGGCCCGACAAGCACCTGTCTAGATACTCAACTAGAAAAGCGCAAATTTATATTCCCTAAAAGATCTGGACAATCGTATTCACTTCTATGTAGCTTATAGAGAAATGTCACAACATAAATTTTCACTATTGTATTTTGGCAAACTTCCCTTAACATTCAGCGTTTCCTTTATTTTTACGTTATGCCAATATAAATAATGTGTTGAATGCGACAATATCACTACGAAATGAGTGTTTTATTGAATTGGCTGATACTAGATACTCTTTGAAATGTACATAAGAAATTTTAACGTACTCAGATTGCTGCTGGCACGTTCGTAAGGTCGACTTTAATAGAGACTTGAGCACTGTAGACATACAAGCGCTACTTCCAGCGCGCAGGCTCGCACGCGAAACCGAAATGGATATTTGACAATGTAATACCCAAAACAATGATTTTTATTTTTTTCCTCTGTTTCTCTGTGCGTAATTTATTAATTTTATATTATTTTTTCACTATTCTACTTAGTCAAACTTCCATGAATATTTATACTTTTTGATATTTTTAAATGGATTCATAAATAAAAAAATTATATCTGTAATGATTTTATATTAATTAGTTTTAATATTCGCAATAATTTATTATAAAAATGTGAATCAACCTCTTTGTTGAATAAAAAGATGTTTTTAAATAGAATAATATGGAACTGTCACGGGAGAACATTAATAGAAATGACGCTTTATGTAGTCGGAAAATTATAATAACTATATAATAATATTTTATAATAATTAGATATACTTTTAGACTTGGAGCGGAAGAATAAAGATAATCTCTGGAATTATATATTGTATTAGAGTTTAAGATAGACATTGTACAACCTTAACAGTATTTAACTCTGGAAGAAATATAAGTTCTGTAAAAGCCTCGAGGTGTTTGATTTCTTTACATCTCAGAAGCGGGATGCGCCCTATAGTGAGGTACGTAAAAAAAAAAAAAACATGCAAACCAAACTTTACACTGCTAGCTTTAGTATGTATAGCTTTTGATTGTAAATTTAGTCACTTTAGAATTTTCATTGTATATCTTATTAGAATAGTATGAAGATTGATAAGTGGTTAGCGTACCATAGATGATACCATGGATGATACGGTGAGCGGGCCGTACATGAAGTGGTTAGAGTAGATGATACCATGGATGATGCGGTGAGCGGGCCGTCACATGAAGTGGTTAGAGTAGATGATACCATGGATGATGCGGTGAGCGGGCCGTCACATGAAGTGGTTAGAGTAGTGATACCATGGATGATGCGGTGAGCGGGCCGTCACATGAAGTGGTTAGAGTAGATGATACCATGGATGATGCGGTGAGCGGGCCGTCACATGAAGTGGTTAGAGTAGTGATACCATGGATGATGCGGTGAGCGGGCCGTCACATGAAGTGGTTAGAGTAGATGATACCATGGATGATGCGGTGAGCGGGCCGTCACATGAAGTGGTTAGAGTAGTGATACCATGGATGATGCGGTGAGCGGGCCGTCACACGAAGTGGTTAGAGTAGTGATACCATGGATGATGCGGTGAGCGGGCCGTCACATGAAGTGGTTAGAGTAGTGATACCATGGATGATACGGTGAGCGGGCCGTACATGAAGTGGTTAGCGTACCATAGATGAAATAAAAAAGTAGTGATATGTATTTTGAGTTAGTGAGTCTGCTTGCTCGCTGGTCGGTGGTGACCGCGGGTTACGTCAGGTCACTATACACTAGTATAGTAGAGGTGATTTGAAATTAAATTAATATTTTTGGTTATTTATATTGGTTATTTTAGTATTTTTTTTTTTTCCTGTTTTACTTTTGATTTATTTATTGACATTTTGATGATCCATTTTGAATGATTTTAGAATGATATTTAAAAGAGAATGCTTTTGAATTGACAATTCAAATATATCAATCAATTTACTAAGATTATTAGTTTTTAATGAAATTTATTGCATTAATTTGAGGGATATGGAGTCGGACGCTGGGACTGCTGACACCCCAGAGGAACCACCCAGTGGAATGAGGGCAATGAGAAACGAAAAGGGCAATTTATTGAAAATACAAAACATTAGAAGAGATCTTCGCGGCCGTAAGATTCGTCTACATCTTCTGATGAGTAGTTCGTCTGATGTGATAAAGCGCGTCGATGAAATAAAGAGTTGTTGAATAAAGAACTTCTTACTGGTATACAAAGGCAATGTTCAGATTTATAAATTTGTGTATAAAAGATAGAGATTAGTCATATTTTAGTTAATAATAATATAAAAAAAATATTAGATTATGTTTAAATGTAATTCTGCAGTTTGACACGATCAACACCTAAATTGTAAATTGTAGAAAATTGACTTAGATAAGCAAATAAATGTGCTGAAATATATAATTGGGACTAGAAACAGACTATAAATTTTGCTCTTTTGATTATAATGAGTTTTGAGTGAAAATATTTCGAATCGGCAACTAAAATTAAGAAAAAAAATCTGAGTAAAATTATGGTCGGCTTCTTAAATAAATGAAGCTATGCGATATTAAAAAATACGCGAATATTTCTGTTATGCTATGCTATTGATTGTTTGTATTAGGATATTCGATAAGCCTTTAAGAAATAGTAAAAACCAGAAGATTTATTGATTTATCTTAGCTCCTATATCATGCATTGAAAGTAGAACGTAGTCTCAATCGAGTCAGGATCAGGATCAGGTCAGGATTAGGATCAGCATTATGTAATTTAATTATTGTAGCAACAAATATATTAAACGACAAAAAAAAAAGCACAGCACAAGGAAACTAAATCCATATACGATTTTTACTGCAATTTAGTACCATATGTATCTATACGTATATTCTGACATTTTCTTTAATGATAGCGAATTGAAATGTGCATAGAGCGAGTGCTTTAATGTCAATATCTGCATTATGCATACTTAAGCAAATTAATTTAATCACTTTGTAAGCTAATACTAGTAAACTTCTTAGCTTCACCTCTTCTGGACCTCTGTCCAGGGGTTGGTTCACGATCATTTACCTTTTGAAAATTCATCAGATAACCAAATAAGAGACGTCA
>JAJHJA010001032.1:0-67148 GCA_021202915.1 Heliconius himera
TGACTCCAATACTCATTTTAAAAGCATTTTTGTTATCTTTCTCCATTATTCTTTATCGCTGGGTAATTATTACTTGGTGTTGCTAATAATTAATAAAAGTTTTATAATCGTAATATTATTATTAACTTTACTTACTTACTTAGCTTCGCGCTGTATCCGTAGTGGAGTAGTCAGAGAGAACCGAGCGCCAAACGCTACTAGTTTCTGCATATCTCTTTTGCTTCGTCCATTGTCATCAACCTCTTCATGCACCCCCTCAAGCTTTTCACGTTACCTTCCTCCCGTGTCTTTGATATTGTGTTTTCTCAACAGAAATCTTCACCTACCTCTACTTACCGCACATTTTTGCATTATAAATCTTTTATGCCATTCTTTCACCACTCATTTATTCGACGTGATCAAACCAGCTAAGTTCATTCCTCTTCATTATCAATAATTATGATAATATTATTACTTATTATAATATTTTTTAGAGCTTCACATTTTTGTCGAGCATAGCAAGGTAGAAAGAGGACTCTTGAGCAAGATTATCAAAACAGTCGTCTATAACGTCAGATATTTCTGAGCTACGATATCACATAAAAATAATTAAACATTAACCACTCCACGACGTGACGCCACTCTCGTACACTTACATTGCATTTAAATGCATTCCTCAATCAATTATTCTGATTAATTGCTCTTAATGTGCGTATCAAGACGTGTCTGTTAATAAATATACTTGCCACTTGTGGCTCAATAAATCAGTATGAATAGACATTGTAACTTTTGACTAGCTGTCTGACCGTTCTTCAGTCACAAATATGTATTAAATCTGTATATTAATGTTATTAAAATACGGACAGGCAGAAAAAGCACAGACAAAACCACTGATTTTAGTAACCAGGAATTTCACATATAGATAGGCTAATGAGTGAAAAGGAGCACTAAGAACGAATTTCTAGAAATATAACAGCAGCAGTCATTTTTGTGACCCTAAACTGTCTCATATATTTTTTTAATATACATATCGTCGATTGGTCTTTTTGTAACAGGTAGGAAATTAAAATATTTAAACCCCCCATCTGCGGAAATCGGAACCACATCCGAAACAACACTAGCCACTAGCTAGCTAATAGGCAATATCTCGAAAACTGTACGAAAAGTGGTGAGCGGAGTGTCTTAACACTTGAGTCCCTCTGATATATACGATGATATATTATGAGCATATTATATTTAGCATAAAGCTAAAAAATTGAGAACCTAAAAAGAAGTGGTGAAGATTGTCAACAACTATTTTGATCAAAACTATCTAATGTATGTATGTAGTATATGTATATTCTATGTAGCTTAACTATCTTCACCACCAAAAACGACTTTAGTATCAATAGTATGTACTCAGCCAGAATATAGTATGTTGAACCGCCAACTCAAAATGCAACGTCAGCAACATACGTCAGTGCTAGACGCATATGAAATATAATAGAATTAGAAGTTATGAACTTAACAGAGGCTCAACTTTCCGCATGTCTCGCGCATACCATAGAATCATTCCCATTTTAATCCCCATAGACTTTTCACGTAACTTCTGCGAACTTCGAGCACAACAAAGTGAGAAACATTCCCGTCGACGCATTCATCACAAGAAGTTCGGTTTACTTCTTTTTTTGCTTTGAACGCTGACCACCTTTATTTATTGCTGTTTTACAGACTTAGATGTAGTGGTATTTTTTAATATATTTTTAAAGAATATGTTCTCTTGGCTTTACACGAACTCCCTTGCGGCCCTAGCAGAGCAAACGTACCTTCAGTTATATAAGCACCGTCTAGACTCTTCATCCAATGGCCCTTATAAAGTTATTTACATAGTACTAAAATGTATTCATAAAAACAAAAGTTAAAGCAGTAAACAATTTCAAATCGGTGTTATGTTCTTAATTCTTATTGATAAAACAACGATCTAAACGAGGCCGTCGTGGCTGCTAAACGAGCTCATTTCAACAGTCAACAGTTACATGATCATCATTCGGTGGCGTCGCTACGTTAGTATTTTTATTTTATCACAAAATAAATCACAATCGTAACAAGCGCTCCAAAGGAACTTGTCGTCAATCGAAGTCAATTTAAACGTCCGCAAGGTCAGCGTTGCGCCACGCGCCTCTCCGTGTCGCCTCGATTTAACTTTGTTTATGCGGTGGACCCTTGTGCTATACAATATATGAAAATTGGCTGCTGATTGAAATGAGCAAAGGTCTTAAACGTGTTTTAAAAGAATATAAATTCTTTTTGGTTGTGATCTAGCTGAGTCGTGCCTATTTTTACCCGACTACGGCGAAGCAAAAGGAGGGTTATAACCAGTATGTATATATGTGTGTATGTGGATATAGATGTTCATCTCTTCCCTCATAACTTCTGAACTAGTTGTCATAATTAGACAAATGAAGTGTCGATAGAAGCCTCTTCATCCACTGGTTATAAGATACATGACGTCACGTTAAATTGAATACAGCGCCGTCAAGGAGACTTAAAGTAAAGAACTAAAAAAAAACATTAACGATGTCGTTGTGAGGTATCAAATGAAAGTATTTTTTTCATGTTTTGTACATAACAATTTCAGTGGAGACTATTTTCTTGTTTTCTACTTTTTGGAACATGTATTAGTAGTAGGATTTTAGTTTCACGCTGTATCCCATACATAGGAGAGTAGGAAATCTAGTGTTAAGGCACACCTTTACCCACTTTAGGATGATTTTTCAGGACTTTGGGTGTTGAATGGTGGAACTTAAGGTCGCGCTTTTTTGCCATCAGAACAATCGTCTGGTTCACCAAAAGTTCTGTATTTTCCGTCTTTTTGCGTGCTGATTATGAAGCTATAATAATAATACGTTGTTGGAATCCATGTCCTCCACGCAAGCTTTCCAAAAGACCTTTCCTTGAACCCGACATCCTTGAGGAAAGGCAAACATGCTAATAATATTATCGATCAAAAAGAATCTCTTCTTTTCCGGGTCTGCAGTTTTCACAATTGATATAAGATGTGGAGTATTAAGTATCTGAACCCTAAATTTACTTTACGTACTGTGCTATGCGGGAAAAACTTGAATATTTTATTATTTTATTAGACTTTGGAAGAGCAACGACCGCTATATCGAAAAACACCCGCACACAAGCATCCAAACCTTATAATGACCAAATCCCATTTTCCGTTTCATCCGAGAGCACTTTTCCCATAATTCGGCGTGGCGTGGGTCGTCACATGGTCATTGCGACGGTTCGCAGCCAAAATTGAATATTTCACAAAACGCCCAGACATATTACCGACAGGCGGTGTCGCCGTCGTATCAATTGATTCGCCAAATTTCATATTTTCCGAAGAGCCTCCGGGTTAGCTGCTCAGTGAGTTGCACATTTATTGAATTTTATTATTATATCGTATCCATGTTGTCTTACATTATTGGGTTTGGTTGATATATATGGATCCCTTAATATATATAATATTTCTCTTTTGACATAGTGATATCATTAGGGGTCTCTGTTCTAATATCGCAGCTTTTATAAAACTAGAACTATATAAACTCTCGTTGTGTAATAATTCCAATTCCAATTTTATTTATAATTCTGGTAACTTAAATAATAATTCTAATAACAAATTGTCTCGACATTGAAAATCCCCCGATAAAAAGACACGGCACTCTACCGCCACTTAATACAATCGGTAATGGATTATTAAAATAAAGAGGATATTTAGACATAGTTCCATACATAATATAAGTAAATTATGCTAATATAAGTAACCCATAATGATCCAAATTAAGCCCATAGCTAAACTATCATCAAATTAATAGTACAGCTTCTACTTATTACATCAGAACAGAACAGATCCTAGCCCACTATTTACTGCACAATGGCGCTGGCTTAGCTCCTTGCACAATTAAATCCTTTGGCTAACTATACGTGTCAACCCGCCCGGGCACACGTAAACAGATAATGAATACACTACCTGGGATAGATAACCGATGTGAATACACGGTATACCTACATGTGTGGTTGATGATGGTGTGGGTTTCAATGTTAGATTATGAAAGGTAAAGTTGATTTTAGTAGTGGTTTTAGTATTACTATTTGTTAATGTTAATTCATCAAAAAAATTATTAATTTTTTAGCTTCTCATAGCAGCATTCCGCTTATAGTAGCGTAAACAGAAGTAATCCAGTGATAAGTCACTCCATTCCCTACCTTTCACTATACTTATTTTGGAAAAATTGAGTTTTGACTGGCGGAACTCAAAACTACGCTTCGTTTTGTTACCAGAGGAATAAAATGAACATTTTATTTCACCAAATGATAATCAAACCCACAACCGTCGCGTTTACCGTCGTATTTGAGTTCAGCCCAAATCTTTAAAATCTACATATGTATGTGACTCTCGTATATATCAGTTAGTAACATATTAAATTTCTCCTTGCTCAACACGACTGATTGCTGATTGCATTTGGTTCGTTCGTTAGCGTCACACGGCGCCGGCACGCGCTTAACACTGTTTAAAGTGAACTAACTGACCTCTCGTTAGCTTTGCGAATACTATTCCACCATGATACTAAACTAAACATCATTTGTTTTTAAGTACGTGGTGGGTGGCGGAATATAGGACATATTTCAGGTAATCAACCCTCGGAATTGAAATTATTTTAAATGTACGTCTTAACAAAAAATTTAACTTAAAATCTTCACCTGTATGATTATGTATAAGAGTAAGTATACTTATAAATATGTACAACCCTATCTAGCTTAGGTCTAATATGAGAACGATAATTTTGTATATTTAATATTTTTATTGATTTTATTAATTCACTTAATTTGATGTATGCCTGCCATTTTTTTACCTTTACATTGTATACAACACAGAGCACGCGGACCTAGTGTTAACACTCTGTTCCCATTAAGACACCTCCATTTCTCGCTTTTCGCATTCTGGAGGCATTGCGTACTAAGTGAACTCAATGTCGCGTTTTTGCCTGGTAACGACCACTGAGAAAGCGGGAGCGAGAGCGAGAAAATGAAAGTTGTAAACATTTCATTTCCTCAAATGGGAATCAAACCCACAATCTGTCTTTATAGTTACACGTTTGGGCCCCTGCACCACTACTGTCCTTAAATTATGTCAAATTAAATTCAGATTTTTTTTATTTCAATTCCCCAAAATAAATTTAATTAGTCAAAATATATTTTATCCCACAACCATTACGCATCTCTATTTGTGTAGAAAATGAAACGTAACATGATTCTTCAAGAAATAACCTACTGACAGGACGGTCTTAACTAAACAGCCATCCAATTATCACTATTTCTGCAGACAAGATAAATATTAAAAAAACAAGCGAGACATTTCCAAGATGACATGTTTTAAGAGGTGCTCGAAGTAAAAAGTTCCTTTTAGATTTTTTAACTGGCAGCGACCAAGCGAGTCATCTGAGTAAACAGCGCACGCGCATGCTAATATTGATTTATTCTTGTTAAATAACAATTTGGTACTCTTACAATTTGAAATTGTATATTGTTTACTTAAACTGTAAGAATGTAGCTTTCGATAATTAATTTATTTAATTTATCTGTTGCACTGGTAACAGATAAATTAAATAAATTCAGATTTTCAATTTACTTAAAGTTTTACAAGATCTTTTGAATCTTTTTAACATTTTTAAAGTGTTGATCCACACTTCGGAATAAAATTCTAAATAAGTATCTTTTGAATCGTTGATTGAACTTGTCCCACCAGCTTGGAAAGCAGTTCTTCTGAGAAGAGCCGGAAACAAACTCTACGTTTCAATCAAATTAGATTCTTAGCATTTATCATAAAATTATTAATGTAAGAATATACGCCAATTTTTGCGATAAAATGTTAACAAGCAACAGCCCCTCTTTTTATTTTTTTTATAATATATAGTTTAAATAGGCAAATTTTAACTATAATTATAGTTAAGTAAAAAAATTGGTAGCTCCGGTCGCCCTACGCCTACATACTCGTACATTCTCAGAGCTGTCAGAGCAAGCGTCGGTAATCAGAGATGATGGATGGGACCGTATAGGATGCTGCGACCAGCCTCTCATCGAACTAGTATATAGTATCTATATTCTATATTTAATATTATAAAGTGGAAGAGTTTGGATGAGCGCACCTATCTCAGGAACTACTTGTTCAAATCGAAAAAAATTTTTTTGTTCATTAGTCAATGTATCGAGGAAACCTATAGGTTATTTGTCATCATCAATGAGGGTAGAGTAATAATGATGTGGGAACAATGTAATAACAAAATGTTGCAGAAATGGAAAATATTGCAGAAATGGAAAATATTAAGTTTCCGTTTCTGCTTCCGTTGTTTTTCACTTTAGAAACCAAATATATGTTATAACACAAAAAAACGATGCAATTATTATTTATTACGCGGACGAAGCCGCGGGTTAGGTTCTGTAGTATGTAGTCTTAAATATTATAATTTTTAAACTGAGGTAGAGGTTAAGTATTATATTTAATAAATATTTATATGAATGACATTGTGTTGTTCGGTACATCTATTAAGGCGGAAATTAGAGAATGGAGTGTGACTAGAATAGGTAAGGTAAATTTCCAATCCAATCTCATTAAGATGAATAAAATTATTGACTAATAGAACGCGTCGCTATTAGATTCAAATAACGCTGAGAGAAAGGTCATATACATTCTCTATTTAAAATATAAGTTTTCCGGTTCTTGCTAGACAAAGTACAGCGTTGACAACCGCTTCCTAAAGATGCCTGAAATAAAACTTTTGCATGTCGGTTAAATTACATCTTGGGGCTATATATAATCTTTACCTTTTAATAATATTATTTTTTTTTAATATTAATTTATGAACGTAACCGTTTTCAAATACACCTTTTATGAAATAGGGACCAAATAATTATATATGTATATGAATCTGAATAGATATTTAAACCAAATAAAGGGACCATAGTTAGATGAATGACCCAAACGAACAAGGCCCCCGATTTAAGAGGTTTAAATTCTAATACATACATTTAAACTTGTTACAGAATTTCAATGTATTATTTCTGAAGTTGTTGTGACATGGAATAGCGTTTGACTGTAAACGCGACGATTATGAATTCCATCGTTAGTCGAGAGATTTATACTAGATTATATTTAATCTATTTTAATTTCCCCCAATTGCTTAAGTAAACAAAGTACAGCGTTGAATTCCGCCACACAACACCTAATATACCAAAATTTCAGCGGTGCATGAGAAACGGAGTGTAACTCAAGGTTCACTTTGCCTACCCTGCTATACGGGATACAGCGTGAAACTGCTTTAATTATTATATGTTCCAATCATGTAGGTATTATTACTCCAAGCGTTCGCTCAGAAAACCGTTAAATTGACGCAACGTAACAGACAGAGGCAATCGAAAACAAAGCACGAAAATGATTGATGACAAAATAAACAGGAGTAAATTAGGAAGTGCTGGGTGCTGGTGCTGGTGCCGGCGAGTTGAGCCAAATTGCTCGAGCGCAAGTAAAACAATCCCGATCCATCATGTGGACGCTTCTGAGAAAAAGTGCGCGATTGATCTTAATTCAATGTGTCTCGTTAGGGCTGTTAGCTAGTTAACTATAGAAATGTGCGTTTTATTTGATAGATTTTTTAAAATAATTATCTAGCTACATCCGTGCTGTAAATCAATACTAGCTCGGAGCAGAGAATTATTTTTATTCCACTCTTGCGATACAAAGCGCGGGGTTAAACTTCACCACTCAACACGTAATACCACGGACTTGGGCAACAAGCGGGGAACTTAGCTCCTTAACACTGTATTATCTCTGCCTACATTCTCATGCGAGAAAAGGCGTGAAGATACTTCGATGTCTATATTTGTCTAAGTATGATGCCACATTAACATTAACACCCAAAAATCGCATCATCCAAATAACATATTCAAGTAATTTACATACGGGACCGAGTTTTAATCTATCAATCTGACAGTCTACATGCAAACAGATAAATTTGTCCATCGGCGATCGTCTGCTTTTACAAATAGACTTATTCCAGCTTTAGAATATGTACTCAACTGCCTTGCAATTGGGTTCATTTTGCTTTACACGTGTTTAATGTCATGGCAACATTATTTCCTAGTGATATTTAAATTTTCGATCGTTTATTTCCTTTTTTTATATAATCATGTTCTGCTTCTGAAGTAAAGAACAGGGTTGTCAGTGCTTAATTATATATTTTTTTATATAACAAAAAACATCCTTGGATATGGCTAAATATTTTGAAGGATTGGATTGGTTGAAGGATCCGGAACCTATGGTGTTTTCTACAGCCTCATATATCTGCCGCATATAATAGAGTAGATAGTAACAAATCAAAAAATCATCGATGACAACAGTATGGTAAAATGAAAATAATTTTAATAATTTGTATTAATCTTTGCTGTTCACAAGGTGGTAAAGAGTTGGAATTCAGGAGAGCAGTCTGCTTTTTTTTTATTATATAACTTTTAGTTCAGCACAGTTTATTCCGCCAATGTCACGAAGAATAGAAAAGACAAGGGGAAAGTTTTAGAAAATATTGTTTTTTTCATAATAAATGTGGCTATTGACTGTGATACGGACGGACAAATAGAAATGATGAATATATATAGGTTTTTTTAATGAAAGGAACTCTAAACAATAGAAAAGAACAACTGTTGGGCTTATTGCAGGCTGTTC
This sequence comes from Heliconius himera, assembly GCA_021202915.1. NCBI lineage: Eukaryota > Metazoa > Arthropoda > Insecta > Lepidoptera > Nymphalidae > Heliconius > Heliconius himera. Next base: position 8,726 of record JAJHJA010001032.1, read on the forward strand.
TCAGCAGAACTGCTTTAAGATTAGCTGATAGGTTCCAGTAAAAATGACACTACTCACGTTTCTGTGTAACTTGACGACACAAAAGTGTTTGTTATGGTCTAATTCAATAAAAAATAATTATTATTTTAGTTCGAAGAGAAATGGGCAATCTAAATTTATTAAATTTTAATTTAAAGCAATTTAAAAAATATTTTGCATGAATTCAAAATCCTCGCTTACCCTAATCAGTAGTCATTTGATAATAGATTTTGAAATTTCAACTTAATGGTTATTTAGTAAAGTCGCATCCCGCGTTGCGTCGCCGAGCGCCGCCGAGCGCCGCCGGATGTCACTATTTATAGTACTAACAGAACGCATTCGACGGACGAGACGACGCGCGAGGTGTAATATTGCAAAGCTTACTTATTTTGTTGCTGTCAAAGAAGAATTTATGTAGAATTAACCATCCGAAACTTTCGTGCTTTGATATTTAAATGTTCTATTTTGGGGATCTTGTGAATTTTGTGGGTTAAAATGAATTGAATACGAAATTTATAAATAATACGATGCTTGCCAAACAATACAATCATCAGTACTTGACTATGATATGATTTTTTAAGCATATATTTATTCAACTATTTAGGCACAAGTCCCATTACAAAAAGATGTACTATATATTTATTATATGAAAAAAAATCTAAATGTTATTAATACTAACTATAAAGTGATAACTCTAAAATGTAATAATGAAATGGAAAATGAAGCAGGTGAGATCGACAACCGCTTACAAAGTCCCATTTAAGTCCTATCGAAGTCCTCGTATAAGGACCACGATGGCACTCGAATAGAAGAATTCCTTGGGAAAAATATACTAAGATCGTTGCACGTGGAACTTCCTACTTGCCTAGCTCACTTAGAGTATGTTTGTGTAGTGTCATACTAATAACCACTGGTTGATATGTATTTACTTAGCAAAATTTTTATTTATTTATTTTTACATATTCGTAGTGATTTTTTTTCCTTCCTCTGTTGAAAAAACAAAGCGTGGCGTTGAGTTCTGCCACTTAACACGCATTGTCTCGGAAATTGGGTGGACAGTGGATAACGGAGTGTCTTAATACTAAATTCCCTCTGTCTATCCTGCGATATGTGATATGTACGGCTTGAAGCTGCAAAAATATGTTAAATCATGAATCCCATACTAATAATGTATGTTGCCAAACCAAATGTACAGAAATAAAATTATTTTCAAAATACCTATACGTAAATGTGATAACGAGAAGGGTTCAAAATTCGGGCAAAAGAAATACATTTTCAGTACATTTGCAAATGCATTTAAATTAAAGTGGGGAACAAAGATCCTCGACACTACACTCTCTCCGCCTACCTTGCTATATGTGCAGAAAAGCGACACAAATATATCTATGCTATAAATTCCATCAAAATCGGCTTAGCAGCTTATCCTTGAAAAGACAGTTTAACTTGCGTATAGCCGTTGTTATGTTATCTGTTGGTCACTTTGAATAACTTGCGGAGTACGAGCGCTTGTCAGGCGATATATTGTACCCCATACACTTGTCTGGCCTAGTACTTTGACTAATGCCAGTTAGACTAACTAATAGCTCCCAAGCTAAGGACTTAATAGTTTTCACACCTTTTCCGTATTTTGTTAAATGCAAGAAGAAACTATTGATGATGAACTCTTAACTAATTTAACTTAGCTAGTTTTAATTTGCGGCTACATTCTATGTTCCCAGGTTCCCTCAGCCTACCTATACATTAGGGAATAAATATTGGATTTAAAGAGCGCAGGATCAGACGGAGTGGCGAGCATTAGGGGAGCCCTATGTCCAGCAGTGTATTTTGAAAGGCAGAGGGATTAGTGGAAAAAGGTCTAAGGAACTTTTCAGATTTTTTATATTGATATGAATAATTTATATATGTAGATTGGCAAGAAATCTTTTTACTGCAATTTTATACAACATCTTTCTTTTATCGACTTTGATTCAAGCCGTGAATGCGGGCACTTGATTTAATTGACAAGTGTTCAAATTGTTCTCACTTTGTTTTCAATTAATTTTGTGGGCAATGAGGAAATATTTTTTATAAGATTTATTTTTGATGTAATTCTAGAATTATTTTTTAATACAGTAGATACTGTCGTATCTAGTAGAGGCCAGGACGAACCAAGGGCGCAAATACTCTGTTATCAGAGCGAGAAAATGAAAGTATTTTATTCCCACGAACAGGAATCGAGCCCACAACCGTCTATACTATTATTTATTAATTTACTTTTAACAACAAAACACTATAGCAGTTACAATTGGATGCTTTCAAAGCAATGTGAATGTAGGACAATTTACAATTTAGTCAAATCCGATCGCTATTCACAGTAATCAAGAGTGTTTCAAGTCATCACTTGGTGAGTTCCGTTCAGGATTTACACTCAATAGCTTCCATTTACTGACGTAAGGGGAAAATTACATATGTACATTGTACCTACGTATGTTGATGATGGATGGATGCACGCCACCATGGTAGCCTTGTTATTAATGTGTATTAATGAACAATAATTTCTTTTTTTAGCATCACGCTGTATCCCGCACATAACAGGACAGGCAGAGGGCACCTGAGAACCACTAGTGTTGAGACACTCCGTTCTCATTAAAACACTTCCGTTCCCCACTTCCCGCGGGATAGGCATTGCATGTTAACTGGCAAAACTCATCGCCGCGCTTTGCCGCGTTACTGGAGTAAAGAAATAAAAATATTAAATATTTCATTTCCTCGAGTGGGAATCGAACCCACATCGCGACAGGTGCTTACAACCGCACTCTGCCGCTGCGCCACTATTGGCTTTAAATTTTTACTTTGTCCTTGAACGTGATGATAGCAAGAATGCTTAAATACAGACTTTGTTGCTACTTCGTCTTAATAAAACAAGGCTTTGCATTCACCTAAGATACAAAAAAATATGCGCGGTTATTTTTTGTAGCTTAAAAGGTACAAGAACATTATTTTCCAGTTTTGCTTAGGTGAAGATGTTGAGGAGAAAATTCTTAACATTACATAGATTCTCCGTCGTCGTCTCTCTTTTATTCATACTCAGCCCGTTTTATATAGAGATGGTGCTTGAGAATGTTGACCATAAATGTATTATAAGAAAGGATCTTGGAAAAATATTAACAATTTTAAATCTAAAGTTATTATAAAAATAAACAAAGGAATAGCTTACATAAATGTTGTATCCCGCATATAGCAGTGTAAGCAAAGGATATCTAGAGTTGTTAATACCCTCCACCCCACACAGCTCAATTTTTGTGTTGAGCGCCTCGCTTTGTCTTTGGCTAAAACTAACTAGACGAAAATAATTTATTTCTCCAAAAAATAATAGAATCCACAACCGTCGCGTTTACGGCCAGACACTGTGAAACTGTGCCACGATGTCCCAATATTAGAAAAAACTGTATCCTTATTATAAATAAAAAATAATTGTAATAAAACCTACGTTCCTTTTACATTTATTGGTTTTCTACTTAATGAGTCAATGGACTTTAAGCCTATTCATAAGTCGTCATGAATTGGATTGACGTGAGTAAGGTCCAATTACTCAACAGGAAATAAAACATTTTTTTTAATTTGTTTATAGTTTATTAAAAAAACATCTTCACACTTTTCGGCCCATAATAAGAAACAGTTTCCGTTAATTTTTATTTCTTTTTATTTTCTTCGGCGGAGGGAACCTAGTGTTAAGACACTCCGTTCCCCACTTTCCACCAAATTTTGGAGGCATTGCGTATTGAGTAGCGGAACTCAACGTCGCGCTTTGCCTCGACATCAAAGTGAAGAAATGGAAACATAAATTTTAATTAAGTATTTCATTTCCTCGAGTAGGGATCGAACTCACACGAGTGAGAGTGTTGAGACACTACCTTTCCCATTTTTAACGGAAATCTAGAGGAAACGCTTGTTGAGTGGTGGAACTTTACTACGTGCTCAATATTTCGTCACATTTAATTACCTCGAGTGGAAATCAAATCTACAACCCGTTGCATTTAAAGTCACACACTTGCGCCCCTACTTCACGACCGGCCTCAAAGGAGAAATTCTACGAGAACGGAAAGGAAGGCATTTTCCATTTTGTCTCTTAAATCCATACAAAGAAAGTTGCGTGCGATTTCTAATAATATAAGAATATCTACACTTCTTAAATATAGCCCTGTTACGGCTATATCCAAAAGAAACTGTAATTTAAGTGTTCCTTTATTCATATAAAATCCGTTTCCCATACAATGGTCACAATATTGTGATTAGAGAAGGCATTGTTATCGAACAATTGTATTATTTCGGGCATTTGAACCCGCTATCGACTTGACGTTAGGGGAGTGTACGCGTGTTCTTATTAAGACGTCATGGCTATAGAACAAAATATTTTGTATAAAATTGACGTCGTAATATGTCTTATTCGATGGTTGCTTAATATATAAAATATACAGCTTTACGCTTTTTACCTCATAGCTAGTTATGCAGAGGAAACCTAGTATTAATTACCCCGTTGCCCATTATTGAGACATTGCGTCCTGAGTGGCGGAGTTCAACACCGCGCTTTATCTACCTGAGTATCAATGAACGTAAACATAATGATTCCCTCGAATTTAGATCAAACCTACAATTGTACAACCACCGCGTTTACAGTCAGATGCTGTACCATTACGCCACGCAAGACGCTCTTGGACCAAGTTGCTCTACCGTGCTATTAAAATATTTTTTTCTACGATTATAAAACACCTTTTAAAAAGAAAAGTATAGGCTTTAACGCAAGAATACTTCCTCCATTCAACCTTTAAATCTTAATGCCAATTCTTGACGTGAGAAGTACACTCGTACGACCATTTCACTGTAAAACTAGATTTATCGGTTTCGTAGACTCATTCTTTTTATTTTTTTATTGTAAGCTCATAAAGCGGAAATTAGGTATATTTGGCTCAGTAGCAGTTATGTAGATTAATGGGAATGTTTTATTACTATTTTAAATACTGTGTTATTTACAGTATTTATATTTTTCATTCCATTTCAAATACAATACAAATCCATTGACAATTATCTGAAGATTGAAAAGTAGTACTTATCGATTCTAAGTGCTAAAATTAAAGTAATTTTAGCACTTAGAATCGATAAGAAAAGATTTATACAGGAATATATTTTTACATAGAAATTATCCGAAACCCTATCAAATAAGCGAAATCTTACCTAAGAAGATATTTCATTTTCGCACTTTCAACATAATTTAAATGAAACTTTTAATCCTGCTTAATCGCGTTTATTTAGAATGATATACAATTCGTTGATGTTTTAAGCATCCTGCAGTAGATGTTCCAAAGTCGCTGATAAACTAAATTTTATTTTCCAAATCATAAATCCTCTTAAGTCGTATTGTAACCATAAGTTCATTGTGAACCAGCACTCACTAAATGTATTTTTTGCGCTACATTAACTTACATTCACGGTCCCCGCCCCGTCGTGCGTCGCGTCGAGCGACATCTGGAGACATTGTTCCTTATTCATACAATTTTGGGCGTGTTTAATAGTAATTTGACGCCTTCTATTATTCTTAAGGACATTTAAAATGAGAGAGGAAATGGTTGTTGAGGTTTTGACTAGTTGAATTTAAAGTAGATGTCACTTTTAGGGTACCCTAAGTACATACGTTCCGTACATTTAAGGAAAAAAGGAACTTAAGATCACTTTGTTGTCCGTCTGTCTGTCAGGAGCCTTTATCTCAAGAACGCTTGGAGACATCGAGTTGAAATACAAACCATATACTCAGATCTATGGCCCTATGATTTCCTGAAAGAAATGTATTAAAAAAAAAAAGATATGGCCTTTTATATCGAAACAAAAACGCGTATTTCGATATTATAAATTTAATCAAAACTAATAGGGTACTTCCAGTTTCCAGTTGAGTCCTAGAATTAAGAAATTTGTTAGCTAGCATCTACAGTTCAACTACTTATTCAGTACTGAAATCTATACGATATATCTAGAGGGCCAAATTTGGTATTAAAACCGCTAGTTGAAATTAGGCATCAGATGAAATGGCACTGGCAAAGCTAAGTATGAATTTTAGAAAAAGCACGAGACCTCCAACTTTTGAACAGAACCCCTAGGCGAGCCCGACTCACAACTGTTTTTATTTATTTAAAAAATATATGTAAAACTTAGGTGAAGATATAGAAAAAATTGAATATTGTTTTGTTTAAATCATTTCACTTCATTCCTTTCCTCATTCCACGCCATTTCTTTATTGTTGTGGATATAAGTTACGCGGGATCTTTTAATATGCCCGTATCTTTTGATTGCCTTAACTTAGAAGCTTGATTTTTTTTTGTGCCTAAAGTGACCGTATACTCGAATGTTTAATATTAATTTCAGCTTGATACCTTTACGCAATCGAGATAAATGGTCTTGACAGACGGACAGACAGCCAAAAACGACGACGTAATCTACGATGGGTATTTGCCGTCAGAGTTTCCTTGAGCTCTTAAAATGTCACACATGCCACCTGCAACTTTTAGTTATTTTCATTTAACAACACTTCGCTAAACTCGCAAGTAAACACTAATTAAAACCATAAAATGTATAAAACAATTTATTTAAGCTTTAAAACACACTACATACCACTCAATCATCGAGGAATCGAACTGGAAACCTCCCGAAGTACCGAACCACTGCACCAGAAGGTACTCGAATCAATTATATTATAAATACAACCGCGCAACTTATGCCTAGCTAATTATACGATTTGAGTACTTTATTTGCGAACAATTACTTACGCGGGGTCGTTGAAACAGCTATTAATATAAGTCAAGCATAATTTACGTCTCACTAAATTAACAGTCGGTGACGAAACGCTGTGGATGTGTGTATGACTCATTAAAGATTTTCGTTTTAAAAAAAATATACGTAATAGTAAATCTGCTTTTTGCTGGTTTTTACCTAGCGCAGAATGGAGGAATTCTTGTGTGCAGACACTCCACTTTTCATATATTTCCAGAAATCATGTAGGTTTCGATTTTTTAGGTAGATTTACGCTGTATCACATATATAGCAGGCAGAGAGAATCTAGTGCTAAGATATATTTATTTATTAAGTTTATCCACGTCGCCTTCTTTGCACCACATTATGTCCTCACTTTTAGTTGCATCCTAACGTAATTTGGATTGGTTGCCTGGAATAGATCCTTTTAGTGATAAACTTTTAGTGATATAGGTCGCCTTTGTTCATTTTATGTCCTAAAAAATGATATAATTAAATCTATCAAGTGTGCAATAAAAATAAAGACTTTTATCTTACCTTATCTTATACATATGTATGTATTTTATTATGATTATTTTAGAAAACCAGTTAGTTTCATAGTTTTCAGAATCCTCAAATAAATTTCACAACTTAAATGTTCATTTTGTGTAAGCTTTTAAGGCACTAAAGCTCGTTCACATACATTTTAGGCAACTTAGACCTGAAAGACGCTTTTTGGAGGGTACTTACACTATACGACCGGCTCAAGGATCCAAATCTAGGGTTAAATGTGTCAGTATGGTAAGCTAGAAACTTTTACTTTAATAGGATTAAGGTGTTGGGATATGATTTACTCAGCATTATGCCCAAAAGTTACAAATTTTAAGCAAAATAATTTTAATGAAATATTTTAAAATATTTTTTACTATTTTTATTATATCTTTTTTACTTATCGGACTTTATTGTTATCGGAGTAGACTCTGCTTACTTCTCTCGCCTCGTCCATTGTCATCAACCTTTTCAGACTTGGACGATGCTACAATTAATGTATCTTCATAGTTTTTTTACTGTCTTAGCACTAATATTGTAAAAAAGTGTTTTAGAAAGGTATGTATTTGTATTTAACGGGACTAGAACTCACGATTTTTGCAAGCAGTGCTAGTGCCGCCGTGATTTAGGAATACGTCATTAATGAGCTATGATACAAATTCGTATACGATATATTTATGGATCTAATAAAAAAATATACTACTATATGTCTATATTACACTCTCATTGACTTCAAATCACGAAGACGGATGGAGAAACAATATTTGCATCAATTTACATTACAATATAGATTAAAATGAAACTTAGGTTATGATATCATAATTAATATATAATACATGCGCAATATCTTATATCAATATCTACTAAGACCACTTAGAGAAGTAACTGTATAGTTACATATTTTGATCTTTTTCTAACATATTTTAATCTTTGTTTACGCTTTATCAGCGTATAGCAGGGTGATCAAGACAAAAGAGACTCCGTTTTCCGTTCACTGTCCGAATTCGAGACACTGTAGTGTATTTGACATTGAACGGAGGAAATCAACATTACGTTTTATAGGAAAGCGGAGAAATGAAGATAATTCATGCCCTCAAGTCTATCTTACGCTAATCTACGCAAGTAATCTCCGTTTTTAACTTTCTGCCCATTTAAAAAGTTAAATGGTCTTGATTCTCGAAATTTATACTCTGATAGATACCAAGCAACTAAAAGCAAGACTAATAAAAAACAAGAAAAAATATTAAGAGAAGAAATATTAAAGTGTTATTTATCAGAAAAAAAATGTAGAAAACATAAAAAATTACATAATGGAACTAGAACCTGCGCTATTTTGGCGGAAAAATTTACCATACTTAGACTCAAACCCGCGCTTCCTTGATACGAGTCCTGCTACATTCAAATTTTAAACATTTTCTAAATATCAGACATTTGTCAACTCTGTGACAATGGTTTAACTAAATTAGTGGGTTCATAGGTAATACACGAAGTACCTAAATATGGGATACCTCAAAAGGGATTATCCTTTATCCCAGCCATTAATTTGGCAACCAGCTAACGCTCCTATTGGGGCTCCTTGCTAATGTGTGTTAAACGATTAAATAAATTACGGTCCGGACCTACCCTCAGTGATCACTTCATGCCGTTTTAACTGAAATGATAGCTTCAATTTATCTTTTTATTTTATTAATTTCTCTGTCTTATAACATAATATTTTCTTTTTTTATTTTATATTAAACCACAATATGGTTAACTAAATTGTTTGATAGTTTTCCACTTTCCGCCCGGGTTTGTAACGTAAGAGGCAGAATTCAACGCCGCATTTTACGTTTCATCAGAGCATAGATATCATAGTTATTTATTTCTCCAAATAAATTCGAACCCACAGCAATGACACTTAAATTCATAGGCTGTTCTAGTGCGTCAATATGGCCTCAGATGGAAAACGACGCCACAATACATGAAGTGTCTCACAAATATTAGCGGCGCGTGGGGTACAGAGTGTCTTAACACTAGGTACCCTCTGTCTACCCTGTTACATACGAGATACAGCTACTAAACTACTTAATAACTTTACATAAAATAAAATACTAATATACAAAGTTCCAGATGCTATGCTAATATGATTAGTATTTAATTTTCATTTAGAACATCTGCACTGAAAACTGTTAAAACAATATTCATCTACAACATTGAAAATTACAAGAAGCTCCTTTAACTTGTTACTTTAGTTGTTATTAAAATATCTCCTAACCAATATTGCGGTGCGCTATACGTAAACTAATTTCATAATTTAGTAATAATGCTAAAATGGGAAAAGCTGTAGCTAATTTCATTATTTTGTTAACTAAAAATAATAATTGCTATGAGGCCATTGTAGCGCAGTAGATTAGAGAACCCACAGTTATTTTGGATTCAATCTTCACTTGAGGCAATTAAAGATATTATAAAATTAAAAATAAATCAGTTTTACGCTGTATACCGCACACAACACGGTAGGCCGAGGCAACCTAAAGTTAAGACACTCCGTTCCCCACTTTCCGCCAATTTCTGGAGGCGTGTTGAGTGGTGGAACTCGACGCCACGCTTTGCCACAACACTAGAGCGAAGAAATGGAAACATAAAGTTAAATAAATGTTTCTTCGAGTGGGGATCGAATCTACAACCAATCGCGTTTACACTGAGATTAACATTGATTTGTGCGTTCGCGCATTTTTAGCATAAGATTATGAGATTGTATTTCCATGAAATAAATTAAATAAATAAAAGAGACCTCAACCCCCAAGTTAGGATTAATAATATTCTTATTTTTTAAATTTTTTAAAACACTTAGTGACCCGACACTACTCTAATGTAAAAATCATAGAAGAACCTCAACTCTCAGGCGGAAATATAAAAAAAGCAATCCCACGTGCATAGAGCGTGCAGTTGCAGGCTGCAGCAGCGCTGCAACTAAACTGTAATTAGCTTTAACTATAATTAGCGCGAGTGGCGCTCACGAATTTATTAAATGACACTTAGCCAGTGCTTGTTAGCCTTTTAACATACGGGAATTTTTGTCAAAGTAGAGCCTGGCTGGGCTTAAACCTACGCGTCATCAAACTGAGAGGTTGCGCATCTCTGGATGTTTTGTGGTTAAATTTAAATTATAATTTATACGTTTTTTGTTCTTGTAATGTTTGTAATTGTGATTAAGTTGTGAAGTTAGTGTAGATTCGAATTCCGTTTGAGATTATATATTTTGGTGCAGTGGTATTATTCATATATTTTACACGTTATTTTATCATGTATGGGCCTCTATAAGTATGTAATATATCGAATTCTTTTAATGTATCGATGTTTTATATCTTCACGTTATACTCCTCACGTATTTTATTCCTCCAGCGGTTCCGCCTTACAACACGCAACGTCTCAAAAGTGAAGAACGCAATGTCTTGACTACTGCTACGCGAAACAAGCCTAATTAATACCTTTCTTTATTTGCTTTTTAATATAAAACTAAATTCAAAATATAATCAGTAACACTAGGATAATTAATCAAAAACCTCAGTCAATAGAAATGTAATTACATATGGACGATAAATGTCGGTCGGTGGCGGCAAATAAATAAAATAGTTTACGAGTCGTCAATGTTGAACGCCGCGTTGTGCACAGTCAGGATGCGGTTAACGCGCGTCTAACGACCGCACTACTGGGACACACGAGCGGCGAGTTTGTATCACATTAAATAACTTAAAAGTAATTTTGAAACACACAGCGGCACAGCGTGTGATTGTAAAGGTTGTGGGTTCCATTTTCATTCAGGGGAATTAATTGTTTTCATTTCCTCACTCTAGTAATAAGCCAAGTGGTAGTTACCCTCGAGTATGGGTTAACAGGACCGATGACGATATTTGAAATATAATTGAATCCACAACCGTCGCGTGAACAATCAAAGATTTTCCAACTACAATGGTGTGTATACATTTTTTTAGCTTCACGCTGTATCCACATGTATTTATTACATATTAAGCAAAAGGAATCTAATATTAAGATATTTCTTTCCCAAAGCACCGCCCAATTCGAGACATTGCGTGTTGAATCGCGAAACACTACGCCGCGCTATGTCTCGTTACCAGTAAATTTATTTTATCTAATGTAATTTAAATTTTCAAGCTTTGTGTATATATAAAGTAACGCGTGAACTTTACCACTCGCGCACGTATAATTAGGAACGAGTCAATAACAAAAACATGTAAACAGCAATTGATAGTCGCAGGATGTCGTAAACTCCGTTATGATCGTTAAACCGCCCACCGTGGCTCAGTGGCGGGTCATATTGGGATTTTAAATAATTACCACTACCCATGCCATCACAGCGCAGTTACATTTAGCACGTCTATACTTTTTTTTGGAAAACTTTTAAAAATCGAAATAAATTTGAACCTGCTGTTAGATGCCTAAGAGCAGGATGAAATCTCGCTTTAAACGCAGCTTCAAATCCCGCTGCTTGAAATGTTCTATAAAAAAAGCAATTCCTAATTGTGTAATAACATATTTAAAATGTTAAAAATGTATGCATGTTCGAATGTAATCATTGTTAAGCCTGAAGAACTGCAGTATATGTATTTCTATTTATTAGTTTTACGTTTTATGCTGAATTAGCGGGGTAGGTATAGAAATTTATTGTCAAGACACTCCGTTCTGAAAAGTTCCTTCTGTTTAAGTTTGAGTTTTAGTTTATTTATCTTATTTAAAAAAACCGGTCAAGTGCGAGTCAGACTCGCACACGGAGGATTTCGTACTATAATTAAGTTTTGGGGCGGATGCTCTCTCTTGTTTGTGGGAAATAAACTACAAATATAACTATTTTTTCTATAAAATTTCTACAAATTTTCACTGTCGGTTTTTTTTTATTTTATTTCTATTATAACATCTCATTACGCATCAAATTTAATGCAAAATTTATCATAATTGATGCACAAATATTGGTATCTTTTATTAATTTTAGCTTGAAACCTCCACGCAATTTAAAGATAAATTGTCTAACAGACGGACAGGCGGACAGCAAAGTGAAACCTATACGGGTTCTGTTTTGTCCTTTAGAGGTACGAAACCTAAAAAATGTGGCAACAACTCTGCGATGTGATATTTTTTATTTTTTCTATTTTCTTACCATTTAATAGTTTAAGTAATTTTCCTAATACTAATGTAACTTTGACGTAACAAGTAAGCTTTTATATTAACCATAAATATGAAAACTCTACAACTATTTTGTTTCAATTTTTCTAAACTATTTTTAGTCTTTTGATTAATTATACATTTTTATAAAAAAAATGGCGCATGAGGCTGTCTTAGAGCAGCGGAGCAGCGGCAGAGTACTATATATGAGTGATAGCAGTCTCAGACAGACAGACAGAACGAGGTGTTAAGAGTTCATTCTGCCTCTGCTATATGCGGAATACTGCGTAAAGTTAAATAAATATTCAGAAAAAGAAAACCACCATATATTTATAGAAATTAAGTCAAAGGAAACTTCCAAATGATAGTATATAATTGATAGTGCCGCCACCTTAGAAGCTAACTATAGGGATGGCTGACTGTAATATGGTTATATTAACGTTATCTGATTATAAGTCCACTTCGAGATTTTTTTTTCTTGGCTTGGAATAGACAAAGTGCGCCGTTGCATACCACTGCCATAATGCTTCATTCAAACGAAAAATGGGGAACGTAGAAATCTGGTTTTAAGAAACTTCGTGCCTCTTTGACACTTTCCTCTCCACTTTTTATCGAATTCATGAGGCGTCACACCTTGTGCCACTGTGCCACAACGGCCTCAGAAACCAACTCTTCAGTTATATAATACTATAGATTTATATTCATTATTAAAAACACAAATCATGATCTATGTACAGTAAGTCGCAATTAAACATGAAGTCAATCGTAGCTACGAGTAGCTCCCGGGCTAGTGGGTCCTAGGCCGCACCGCCCACAGCTGTTAACTCACTTATTACAGACACTTAATAATTACATGCGCCAAATCGGACTGACAGCTGTTTTGATTGCTTTAATTGGCATTACAGTCATAGATTTTATAAATATTTTATGAGTAAATATTATAGCGAGAGTGAGGCCAGTCGTGGCCCAGCGCCACAAAATGTGACTGTAAAACCGACTGGTTGTGAGTTCGATCCCCACTCGAGGAGATGAAATATTTACTTAAATTTATATTTCCATTTCTTCGCTCTGGTGTCGAGGTTAAGCGCAGCGTTGACTTCTGCCACTCAACACGCAATGCCTCCAGAATTCGGCAGAAAGTACGAAACTGAGTGTCTTAACATTATAAAATATCTCGAAAATTGCAAAATGAGGAATGAAGCGTTTAACTCTAGGTTACCTCTACTTAGCCTAATATGCGGGAAAAGGTTTATAAAAAATAATAAAAGTGATATTTCTTCAAATTATTTTTTATTCAATTAGACTATTGTAAGCACTTTTGAATCGTCGAATAAACATATAAACGAAAAATTATGTGACTCAAAACACATACATGAAAGTATAAGCATTAATTTATATAAGTATACCATATCTGTTTTCCTTTTAATCTATGTAAACGTAGATATACGTTGCGCGGGCGCCGGCGTGGGACGGACAATGATCTGTCCACGCGAATTGTTATATGTTAATAACAGTCATTATCAATCCTTACGTACATATTTACTTATTTACATAATTATTGTAAACAAAACTTTTGTTTAAGCTGTTATGACACAGCTGTATCCAGTATAAATTATGTATCTAGTATACAGCTGTGTGTCATGTCATGTAAATATAATGAAGCTGATGTTAAGACACTCCGATTCTCACTTTCCGCCCAATTTTCGAGACTCACCGCGCTGTCGTGTTACCAGAACGGAGAAATGAATATATTTAATCCCCCGGAATCGAAACCATAACCGACGTGTTTACTATATCGCTAAATCGATATATAGCTGTATTGCTGCAACATGATAACCTCAAAAATTTAACAATTTAGCAAACAAATTCAGACAGTGCCTACATTAAAATAAAAGCCAAATAACATATTTACTCATGGCTGGTACAAAGTATTTTAAAACAGTAATTTGTATTTCTAATCATGATATCACCAAGTGCTTTCTATCTTCATTCTAATCATGCGTCGAATGGACGTTTAAAACAGAATCGATTGCGAGACTTATCGATAAATATGCGCGTGCGCAGAATAAGGTATCTTTTTGCATACAAAATTGCGTAAAAATGGCCGGATGGCGACGGAATGCTGGGGGATCACGACAGGGTAATTGTTTATGGATTTACGTGTAATATATGAATTATTTAACATTGTTGAGGTTAGAGACAGCGTCTGACTGTGAACGCGACGGTTGCAGCTTCGATTCCCAGTTGGGAGAATGATATTTTTTTATTTATTAAAGAAATAATGCGTAGTTCAATACTAAGCTCCGCCTCTTAACACGCAATGTCTAGAAAATTGGATGGAATATAAAGAACGATGTGTATTAGCCATTTGTCTACCCGTTATTAGAAATATTTATTAGAAATACAGCGTTAGAAAAAAAAAAAGTTTTCCATAATCCACTCGGACAGTGCTTGTGTGTAAACGTTGTGGTTTGACTTTGAGTCATGGTCAAGTCAAATTATTACATATGAAATCTTTGATTGTCATGCTTATTACACATTTTAAATAAAATTATATAATATTTAACCAGATTAAGCGCATATACTTATTTAGTATCATAATCATAATTTTTTGGCAATAACAATTACAAGTCAAGTAATACATAGAATTAAAAGATAATTTAGATCATACAATATAACATAACAATATTTTATATAAATTTTATTCTTATATTGTATTTTTCAAATTAATTGTATAAATTATTATCATCATTTAATAATTATTTAATTTCTGATAACCTCAATTTCTAAAGATTATTTATAGCTATAAAATGATTTCTCTATTAACCATTTCTTTATTATATTATATTATATTATATTATATTTAAAAACGTTTACACCAGGTGCAGTTCTCACATCACATGGGTCCACCATGTGAGCCACGGGTATGGGTACCACCTGGGACCCATTTATAAAATCTTTTAAGTCTTAAACCCACCATATCAGAGGTAAAGTCAGCTCATTCTGCAAAAATCCAAGACAGTACGGGAGGCAATTGAGAAATCGATGGCGTTAGTTTGATATAATATGTTTAATAATTATGTCAACTGGCAAACAAATGCTACCTCAGGCTTCCCGTGACCACTGACTAAAGTTGCAAAGTGTTCGAAACGTCGGGCTTGATGATTGACAAAGATGTTTAATATTTAATATACGCGATTTAAACTTTACTTAAAAAAATTACACATGAATTTTATTTTTATTTCTCTGTTTTGCACCCGGAAAGTAGGATATATGACACGACGTCGACAGTTCAAACTCAAAAAGATTTTTGTGTATATCCCATTACAACAACCCAGACAGAGGGAATTTAGTGTTTAGATACTCCGTATGCCCTGCGCCGGCCAATTTTCAAGATATTAGGGAAATGAAAACACTTTAAATATAATTACTCTACCTAGTGACAATTGAATTCACAACCATAACGTTTATAGCTCGACGTTGTTCCACTGCACCGCAACAGCCATTGAACAAGCAGAAATTATGTTAATACACATCCGGATTTAAACTTGCAGCCCTTTTGTCCTCATTGCTTCCTCAAAAGCTGTCATTCAAGTACAAACGGTAACACACAACATTATTATACTTTCAGATAACTTGCGTCAATAAATTATAATAATGTAAATATAGTCCATTGTCTTTTATGTACCACGTGGGAGGAACATATGGAAGTAAAGACGAAAGATTTTCCCTTGTATAGGTTTATTTATATTTTGAGGTTAATTTGAATAAAATTGTGAAATAAATGAAAGTAATATGAACATATGAATTGAGGGTTAGCGTTGCGATGTGGGGCGCCGTCGTTTGTAAACCCAGTGGTATTTAAATAGTTTTTTTTCCCCTACTAATCTTAATACACCGCGCAGCGTAGAGTTTCGCCAATTAACACGCAATGTCTAGAATTTGGCCATTACATTGCTGCTCATTCATTTGACATTGTGTAAGTTCTCTCTGTTATACGTGAAAAACGTAAAACTGCAAAAAATTTAGAACTACCATTGGCCTAAAATCGAGTAGTTTTCTAGTAGCCTCTATTTTTACTATTCAGGTCCTTGCTTCATCGTCATCAGACCCGTCAATTTCAGTTTCTGAGTTTATATCTCAGTTACAAAGTGACCTAGTAGCTTCAAACCGTTCTAATAAAGGCTTGTTAAAAAATGTAAAAAAATTTTGGCGAACAATTTTTTAGAGATATGTACCTACATAAATACATTTTATATTTATATAACACTTTCATTACCGACTGACTAGGCAATGCACACACCTAACTACTATGAATTTAGAAAATTTCAATTTGGAAACATACCTGGTCAGAGAGTGCACTAAGAAAGGATTTCTCGAATTTTCTATGAGAAAGGAAAAACCGGATTTTCCATTTTATGTCTTAAAGTCCCCCCAAACAAAGCTGCGGGAGACGACCAGTTCATTTATATACCCATCTGAACCTGACACTACCAGTATATTACAGTATAGTATAACCTAAGGCCGCGACATTACTTCATTTCGTGCAAACATTTCTCCGGAACAGGCAGCTGTGCAAGCGCTGTCACTCGCCATTAGACAGAGCCTCTGTTTACTTCGCTAGTACAGGGCAGGGTTGGCGAAATTATTATTTTTTTGTATGCTTAAACTTAAAAATGTATTCTTTTAGGTATGTAGATGAGTGAATCAGATCAAATTTTGGCTGGAGCAGCGAAATCCAAAATATTTTGTATATTTTTTTAACAGAGTAGAATTTTGAGTACAGATAGTAAAATTTATTATTTGAAAATATTATTTTATTGTGAAATTCTCGTACGTAGATAAATAAAAAATATATAATACAGAACTACCAGTGACTATAAAAATAATATTTTTTATTTATTATACACTTAAATAGAAGAGTATCAACCCTAATATAATGCAGAAATATAATAATTCTAGTACACAGTACGGTATAGTGTTTCGACCGTGCTGTTTGCCCGCTACCCTCTAATTGAGCGCGACTCACTCGCCTCCGCTATTCACTATACTAAATGTAATAATTCACTTGAAATATGAACTAAAATATCTAAAACCTGCGGCTTCGCCCGCATTGCTAAATGAAAATAGCTAAGAATTGTGTTTAACACGTGTTACATTTTAATCCTGAACGCTGGTACAGTAGGTTATATCATAACGATATATGATAGTGATAGAGTATAATATTATTTTTTTTACTTTCACGCTGTACCCAACACAAAGCAGGTTAGGGATAGGAAACCTAGTGTTAAGACATTTCGTTCTGATCATAGCGAATAAATAAAAATATTAAATGTTTAATTTTCTGGAGTGGGAATCGAACCCGCAACTTGTCGCGATTACAGTCACAAGCTTGTGCTGTCGCACCACAACATACCTCATGAACAACAGTATAACATTCCGTCCTTGATAAATGAACTATTCAATAAAGAGTTTGTCAATTCTAACACAATTAGCTCGTGTATTAACATATTCAACCAAACAAAACTCTTCAACTTTAAAATATTAAGTACACATCATAGTTTTTATCTTTAAATTTAGCTAGAAAGTTTCATTTCCAGGTATCAACTCTTATTATATTATAAGCTCATTTGCCAAACTAGACTTAAATAAGCAAACTATTTTAATTTCATGTTTCAGAAGATAATTTAATAAATCTTTATTCAAGATGAAGATTTCTAAATATTCGACGAGAACAGACCCGCGCGTAACTCTTTTATTATATCTACTATAAAGATATATATTTGACCTAAAAATTTTATAGAAATCTTTTTAAAACAGAATTCAGTCGAACTGGATTACGGACTCAAATAAATTCTATAGAAGTCTAATACAATATAAGCATGGTTCAATAAAAATAAGAATATCGAAACAACAATGAAATTTTGAATATTTTTATAGTGTATCTACGATATTATACATATTTTTTCATGTTTTTCACGTTCAAAGCGACAATTCTCTAATTTCCACTTTTCAGCTGTAAAGATTTTCACTATTTGAATATTAAACAAAGTAAAATAAAAACTAAACATATAATTAAAAAACCGGTTAAGTGCGAATCGGAATCGCCCACCGTGGCTTCTGTACCAATTTCGGGATTGAAGATCAACGGGAAGTACAACTTATTAAAGTTGATAAACTTAAGTTTGCGGCCATAATATGCTCTTATTTTGAAATGAACTGCAAATATTTTGATTACAAGAAGAACTTTATACAAAATACAGCAAAATCGATTCATACGTGCTCTCGAATCTTTTAATTGCGTTGTCTCAGACGCTTGATTATTTTGTGCTTCAATATCAATATATATGTATTGGACTATGGACTTGCGACCTCAGTGTAGATTGGATAGGAAACGGAGGTAATAATTTCTATATTCGTAACTAAGTAAATATGAAAGTTATAAAACAAACTAAACTAATGTTTCTACAGTAGCGGTGTTGGTTTAGCTGTTAAGGTAGCCGTTACCGATCTGGACAGTCACCCTACAACAGACGTGAGTAGGCGACTTTTGAATGAACTCAACTTGACTGCGGGCTGTTTCTTGCATATGTATTTTGTATGTAACAATGTCAAGTGGTTCATAATTTATTTTAAAAATATATAAATTTGCATCTTGGATTTTAAGTTGTTGAAAATTTTTCAAAATATTATTTCAGCATCGGTTTTCTCCCAAAGGAAAAAAATATTTTTGGTGTACGGAGTGTCTTAACTCTAAGTTCTCTCTGTCAACTCCGCTATGCGGGAAAAAGCGTGAAGGTTAATTTTTTTTTAAATATTAAAGTGTCCACGTTTTGGATAAATATACATTCATATCGCTCTAATTAAGTAGTTGTGAACGATAAGGAGGTTAGCACGCGACCTGTTGTTCCGCGAAATATGTCGCCTTTTCTTAAACAATTATGTTTATAATTTACATTTGTTTTCGTACAAAAGTTAAACTGTTTTAGAAATTATTGTAAAATTAATAAATAATAGTGAATTATTATGAATTAAAGGATTAATTAAGAATTGTAATGTTACTATCGTCTTAACACGGTAGGTAAGTCTCGAAATCGTGCGTAAAGCGGAGAAAGGAGAGTCTAAATATTGGGTCCACTCTGAGGACTATAATGTATGTTAAATTGAATTGTGCTAAATTACAAGTCAATTTTAATAACCACAATATTTTTATTTATATTTTAAATCGATATATTTTTGTCTTATTCATTTATATTGAGGTGATTTTTGAACCTACAATACACATTAAATTATTTAATTAGTAACTATTTATTTCTCAACTACGCCGGAGTGAACAATTGACACTGAACGGAGAGTGAGAACGAAGACATAAAACTTACTATATTAGTATCATAGAATAACTAAATTATGAAAGAAACTACAATGCGAATGTAAACGCGACAGGTTGTGGATAAAATAGAATCCACAACCTGTCGCGTTTACATTATCGAGTAAATTAAACATTTCCTCGCTCTGTTCACAAGTCAAAGCCTCACGTCGAGTTCCGCCGCTCAACGCGCATTGCCTCCATAATTCGACGAAAAGTACGGAACGGAAGTGTCTTAATGGGAACTGGATCTCAACACTAGGTTCCCAGGTTCACTCTGCCTTATACAGCTATGTGCGGGATACGACGTGAAGCTATAAAAATTGAAAGTAACAATAAATTAAGTAAATAATTTTATTAGTTATCTAACAGTGTTTAAAGTGTGCAGCGTACAAAGTATGTCGTCGTCAAACACATTTTACGACTTCCCCACTCACTGCTCGCACACGGAAGTTTACATTTAATACGTAACTGCTATGTTTTAATTAGTTTAGCCCTTTTATGACGGAATAAAATTATTTGGGATTTACTTTATGTTTAGGAGAATGCGTGATTGTAATAGTTTTGATTTATATTTACCTATGTATATACGTATATTATACTTTACTAATTGAAATATTTATATTATTTCTATTTCCAAGAAGTGGAAAACAAAAGCGTATTAATGGGAACCGATTGTCTTACCACTAGATTCTATTATTGACACTAAAATCTCTGTCTACCAATCTAAGCTACTATATATCAATACAGTTAAAAAAATATTACATTTTTATGATTACAACGTGTAAAAAATCAAGTACTTTCCTCGTCAAACCCATGCATATCAATCAGCACTTTCACAAAAATTAAATATTCCTCAATTCCACAACCAAACGGGAACACGCCGCCGTCACACTCACAGTGCCATCGACGATTTTTCACTATTAGCTACTCAAATCGCGTTATCACATCGCCTAGGTGTCGCTGTCGCGTACTAAAACGAAATTTTACACTCGAAAACATTTTTTATCGGCGTCACGAAGTATATTTCATTTGATGGGGCCTCTAGAGGTGTTAACGAACGCCGTAGAAGAGGCTCGTTAAAAAAGATAAAAAGGTACTACAATAATAATTCACCGTCATTTGCCAGCATTTTTTATGTGGGCACAATGATGGGATGTGTCGCCCGCTGACACTCGTGGGGTTGTGTTAACCTTTTCTGGTTTAATGAGTGATATTGTCTTCTGGCTGGTGCCATTTTTGCTATGTTTAAATGGATATTATTCTAAATTTGTTGTAATTGTTGTGTGTGGACTTGTATAAAAGTGAATGATGTCTAAAAAATGTTAAATTTCTATATGCCGTTATTACGAATTGAGAGCCTAGCCTGATACTCATTGTAGGTATTCAATATATATAAAAAGCAGCTCTAACTTATTCCGGATAGCAGGGTATGCGAAGGGAACCTAGTATTAAGACACTCCGTTTCCTGATTGCTGGCAATTTTTCGACATTGCGTGTTGAGTGGAGGAACTCGATGCAACGCCTTGTCTACTTACCAAAGCGAAAAAATTCAAATTATTAATTCCACAGAAAGAGATTCGAATCCACAACCATCGCTTTTACAATCAGACCGGATTATTCTTTTGGATTTCATAGCTTACATTTTTCTATCTAGGTTCGAATTCCACGTTAACACATTCCAATATTCGTCACGTTTCCTGTCAACCGAGTTTTAGTATATCCGTCACTGACTCACAGACTTACTCATTTATATTAAAAGTGCGAGCTGCAATAGAAACTCCATTATAATATAAGATGCGATGGTTATTAAATTTCAAGTGTATAAATCAAAGATATTTTCTTCTACTTTCTACGTTTTAAATATCAGGAGGTGAAAAGTATAACATAAGTACCTACATAAAGGCAAAAAATATTAGTAATTAGAGACAGAGTGTCTTCTTCTTCTCTGCTCCTACTCTGATATAAAGTAAATAACTAAAAATAGTTACATTTTTACTTAATTCATGCTAATTCTCCCTCCTTGAACGCTGGGCGACTTTTATCTTATGGATTAGACAGGTTAACATATGTAATGATAGCATTTTTGCCATACTATTAAATAGTGTTATTAAATTAAAGCCACTCTTTATGAATATTTCACTATGTTATAATATTAATTAACTCCTATCAACAATAACTAATGTATTGGTAAATTAATACACCAAAATGATATTTTTTCTTTAGATAAGTTAATAACGTTTAAAATTAATGATCGTTAAACACAAAAATAATTACACGCAAATAATATTAGAAATAAAAAACCTTAACACTCTTTAAACGACTTGAAGACGCAATTTTTTATGTACCTACCTACCTCGATGTATATGTTGTCTTGTCTTAAATAAATAATTGATTATCTTTTTTGTTCTCATAGCACATTGGTATTTAGGATTCCGTATATTAAAAGAAAAAAAAAACAAATTCAAAAATTAAAATCAAAGTCTACAGTCCCTTAGAGCATAGAATACAGCTTCTTTCTTTATACCGTTTACTTGCTTCTGTATAACGTATGAAATTCGCCTTATAATCAAAACTAAAGAGGGTACCTCAAGTTGACATGAATTATGAAATTTGACGCGAAGTGATAACTTACGGTATAAATAAATTATAAAATTCGATGTATAATCATGAAATTGGTACGGAACCCTCGGTCGTTGAGTTCGACTCACACTGAAATGTTTTTTTCTACTTATAAAAAAACAGCATCTATAATCTACATACATCTCGTTTAAAGCATAACATTGTATGTTTAATTTATTAAGTTTTTTGCATCTACATAAATCAAACTTCAAAATGGCTATACAGGTTCCTATATGATTTTACTTTAATATTATATTTTTCAATTAATTAATTAAGTTTATTTGTTGTGCCCTGACTGTACATGTGTAGGCTGTGGGTTCGATGCGCATTCGATACAAGATTATATTTCAAACAAAAATAAACCAATATTTTGAACAAATATGCGGAAAGTGGATATCAGAGTGCCTTAACACTATGTTCTGTTCAATATATAAGCTTTAATGCACATTTTAAATGGGACCCTTAAATCTACAATAGTTAATGAATCTTGAGTCGCCAGTCCCAAGCACTACTCTGAATTACTCACCCTGCAAAGCGATGGGCAGTGAATAGTATACTAAGAACTTACTTCTCTTCTTTTAACTTCAGATAGTAGCGACTACATACATATTTTATTTAACAACTAAACACGTATTCCAAAGCTAGTTCTTATACAAAGATATAAAAAATCGACGGCCACAATACAATAATAATTTATAACAAACAAGATCTATTGATTTGATTGTGTAGTGTTGTTTGACTTGCCAAGTAACAAGCACATTACATTTCGCACTATCATAGTTTAAGTATTACACGTACCTATAAGTATGTATGTACAATAATAACTTTTTCTATGACCAATTAAGGTATCTGACAGAAGACCACGAAATATTAATACCTAGACATACTCCACTTTTACGAGAATTCGAGACATTCCATGTTGAGTGGTGGAACTCAACCCCACATTTTGCCTACCATAGAAAAGAAATACCATAGAAAAGAAATACATAGGGAAATAAAAATCATTTATTCAGGATTGAATCCACAACTAAGAGGTGTATAACGTCTAGAGGTCTAATGTTTATATATTCTTATACAAAAAAACTAAAATTGAATTTCTGTATACAGAATCAAATAACAACCTGATTAAAATAATATCTACAGTATCTAGTTACATACACAGCGTCTCACAAGGGTCACCTTGGAACCACATCCTACAGACAGATTGAATGAGCAATTATATACAATATAAAATCAATAAACTAAATAGATTTGATTTATTATGCATAACTTTTTGTTTGTACTCAAAGAGAAGGTCAAACTTGTCTGTAAGAAGCTATATATAATATTTTTATGCTGTAGTAGTGTAGTTGAAATTTCGGATAGAGCGTAGTAAATGCGGATTCTAATATGATTCATGATAGTGATTATAGGAATGTTTAAGACAGTAGATAAGGTAATTACTAATTATAAACTAATTTATTCCTAATACCGCGGAAAAACTCAGAGCGAAGAAATGAAAATATACATTTAAATAAATATTGCATTTCCTCAAATGGGGATCAAACTCACAACCAGTCCGTTTTACAGTCACACTTGTGTGTGCCCCTGCGCTGCGCCACGACTGGTACCTACAGTACTCATTGGGTCTAATTTATTTACGTTATATAAATATTTGCTTGGAAAATAAAGTTATTTATCTTTATAGTCAGCAGTATGATAAGACTCATCCTTTACTTAATAAGATGTGAACAAAAGAAAGAACAAAAGAAACTTACTAAGTACTAGATTCTGCCTGCTCCGCTTGCATAGTAAAATGAAAATAACTAAGAATTGTGTCATGACACGTATGGCATGACACATTCTAAGAGGATTACATCGGATTAACACACTTAAATGCACTTATATAACACACTTTTTTTTTAAATTCAAACGTATAGTTTCTGAGATTTGCACGTTCAAATCTTAAGCTTTATAATATTGGTAAATATATAGATTTTTAAAATTTAATTTAGAAAGTTTCGATTTTTTCGGCTATAAAGGAAGTTCAGGCTCGTCAGTCGATGATACATTTAAAAGGCAGATGCAATACGGAGTGTATTTGTATGTAATGCTTAATGTTGCTAGTGACAGATTTACCGTGGGACGGGTTTTTGCTTCTACCACGTGTACAGGATCTCAATATTACAAATATAATTTGTTTTTATATACATTACTAATATTACAGAACCGAAGAGTTTAGAGCGCTATTCTCAGAAACTAATTATTTAAAATTTTGTTGGATAGTTCATGTTAATTCTTTCATATAAGCTACTGTGTAAATCATTTCGTACTTTTTTCCTGAGTGGCTGAGCTTAACGTAGAGCCTTGTATAACCAAACCAGATTATGGTTAAATAAAAGTGATCCTTTTCTTACGGACGGAATATTTTTAATTGTTGTTTCCGGTGGGAATTGAATCAACACACTCGCCAATATAAAAAAACGTCTATATTTTGCAACAAAGACGTTTTTCCATATTTTATTGTGAATAACGCCTTAAGATATTATAAAGTAATAACAATTTTGAAATTCTAATTTTCGATCGTTAATAAGCCCAAACAAACTAAAATGGCAAACATGCGCGGGCGCATGTACGTCGTTAAATATTTTGACAGCTTGATCGTTTTATTTGCACGATGTTCGAAATCAGTGATTCAGACTTTTTATATTTATTGTATGTATTTTAGATTTAAGTGTAAAAATATTATAAATGCATAGAGGTATATGTGGTACAAAAGTAATATTTTTTTTATAAATTCTTCGATTTGAAAATTATACATATTAATATATATTTTAAAAAAATCTTCTTTACGAGATGTTCACAAAATAGCTTTACGGTGTTTCCGGTATAGCAGGGAAAAGGAAAGAAATGTAAATATGTGTTCTTCACACACCGCTCTATTTTTGAGATATTGCATGTTGTGTGGCGGAACTCAATGCCGCGCTTTGTCTACCAGAGTACCAATAGGAAATAATCCATCCCCAAGAAAGAATTGAACCCGCCGCTATCATGCTGCCGTCAATCTGATGCTGCAGTGAGACACAACGACATCAATGGACACTGACATCGTATTTAAAATAGTCTTTTAACGAACTTAATAAAGAAAATTGTATCGAGTTTTTTCTCCACATACTCCTAATATAAGAGATATTTCAAAATGTACAATATCAAATTTTTCTTAGATTTAACTTACATTATGCGTCATAATATTTAAACATAACTAAGATAAGAGAAGTTTTCTCAGAATTATCACAAAGGTCATGCGGATATATTTATAGATATAATAAATTAAAAATTTATAAAATAATATTATTATGTAGAACATAATTAAGCCCGTATTTATAAACCACTGTTGGCTCTGAGATCGATCTTGAGATGTCGTGTTCATTCATAGATTATACCTATATAATAAAAAAGGTATCGGAAGATCGTGTTTTATAAATAGGAACTGTAATTATTATAAGTAACAATATTTATCATAAATAACAAACACTAACTATCTATGAAAATATTACTGGTTTCACGCTGCATCCCGCATTTACCAGAGTTCGAGAATTCGAGGCAACGCATATTGAGTAGCGGAACTCAACGCTGCCAATTGTTATTCCAAATTTTAAAAAGACAAATGCAATATTTTCACCTAATACCTATCGTAATATTTAGTTATTCCTGAACATATTAAAAAGCGAGTTAATTAAAAAAGCTAAAATCATACATCGGTTACTCCGCTTCTCAGTAGTTGGCCTTAGAATTGTATCCACGAGAAGACTAAAATCTACTTGTTATTTGATATATTTATATATTATAACTTTATACTGTATTCTACGGTACCCTGCTATACGTCGGACGTATGGCATGGCATATACGGCAAAGATAAACTGGTGACAAGATGCTTCCCGCTTTATATATACTGTACAGGTGCATGAGGGTGTGATTTGACCCGTTGAGGGACGTGATTATTCTTAATATTTTAATTTCTTCACTCTGACACCAAATCAAAAGCCCGGTGTTGAGTTCCGTCACTCAATACACAATGCCTCGAAAAATTCGGCGGAAAGTGGGGAACGTAGTTTCCTGACACTAGTTTCCCTCTGTCTACCCAGCTGTATGCCTGTATCCCGCATCCCGCGTGAAGCTGATTATGTGTGTACTTTTTTTTGCATATCTAAACTATATAAACTTATCGTAAAACAGGTTCAGATTCTAATGAATAAACTTCCTATAGAGTAGAGCCCTTGTAGAGCCTGAACACCACTAGGGAGAGTGAATTATTTTCATTTCCTCTTTCTGCTAACATGACAAAGTACAGCGTTGAGTTCCCACACTCAACAAACAGTATTTCGAGAATTACGTGTAATGTTGGAAACCTACCCTGCTAAACGGGAAAAAATAAAATAATCACAAAAAAATGGTGAATCCAAAGGAAACCTGCCCACGAAATATCATATTTATTAAAATGAAGATTGTCTTGTGCCAAATATATATTTTGGCACACGAAGCAAAACAAGCCGATATATGGCAGATCTAATACAAGATTCATAATAATATTGACAATGGCTAGACTTTAGTTATAGAATGTCTTAGTATGAGAGTTACATTTGTTTACTTGTAAATATTGTGATTTCTAAGTAAATTGCACGACAAATATAATAGTGAAAGTTCTGGATAAAAATTGGATTCATTAGATGGTGACTTTTTTTGAATGGTGTAAACACATTTCGCTTGATTTATAAATGTTCAGTCATACATGGATAGGATGTTAAGACATTCCGTTGTCCCGTTGTGTCTCTACGCCACGACGGCCGGTTTATAAATAATAATGATAATAGTATAATAAACATTTACCCCATCCAGGATTTCATCTGGCACCTTTATATTTACTAGAAATATTGACAGCTGCTGTATCTACTACCAAAAATATATAACAATGAAATAAAATTTGGCTATTATCATTCTATTTGTATAATTATATTTATAATCTCATATTTTAGGATTCCGTACCTCGAAAGGAAAAATAAGAATATTAATATCATATATCCAAATCTACGGTCCTTCAGACCAAAGAAAAGATAAGATAGAATTTATGCATCGTTTTTGCTACCTTTTGTATGACAATCGCCACCTAATCAAAACCTATATGGTACTTCCTGTGGATCTACAGTTATGAAATTTGGCACGAAGTGAGAACTTACCGTATAAATAAAGAAATAATCGAGAAAAGTGAAAATTACAAACTTATATTTGTAGTTCATTTCGTACAAAAGGAATGTGTGCGTCCGTAAACTTAAGTTTGTTTACATTATTCGCCGCGTAATGACATCCGAGACAGTAGTTTCTGTAGACCTACAATTATGAAATTTTGCAAGAAGTGACAATTACAAATAAATAGAATTATAAGATGTACTTTCCGTTGATCTACAGTCCTGAAATTGATATGGAACCCCGGTGTACGAATCCGCTCCGCACTTAACTGGTTTTTTGTACTAAACGTCAAAATTATGACATTTTAAAAGATAAAAGAAGTGTACAAAAGTTTCAATTGTTCGTCCCATGATGATAATCTTTTGAAACGACTTTGTGAACGATGTCACTTTTAAACTTAATGCCTTATAAGCTTAATATTTTATTTAGCACCACGCTTAAAGTAGGTAACATAGTATAAGGTATGTTAAAATTATTTATATATACGGTGTTGTTGTTGTTCGGAGAAGGGAGTGTCTTGACACTAAGCTTGCCCAGCCTCCTAACTAAAGAAAATATCATATAGATACATACTCATACGCTCACTTAGTAAATGTTTTTACCGAGCAGTTGTAAAACAAAACCCATCTAACACTCGGGTGGTCTGACTACTTAACAAAAGTTTTTAAACGAACGATTCGGCCATTAAATATAAAAATGAGTTAATTTTAATTGTTTCTATACGAGTGTAGGTATTAATTTTCTAAACAGATACTAAAATACTTTAGCCCAAATATCTCGAGGTTTTTCAAATTATCATAAAAAATTAAGATATATCGTAAAATTCTATTAGTGTTAGTTAATTTTTATTGGTATTTTATTGGTATATTTTTTGTTAGCTTTACACTGTAATCGAATATATCAAGGTATACACATAGCGGAAGTAGTGCTACATCAAACTCTCTCAAGTCTCTCATTTTTTGCCCAATTTTCAAGACTGTGTGTGTTGGGGCGACCTTGACTCTGCAGTTTGTCTACCAGAACGGGGATATTAAAATAAATTAAATGTAGTCATTCCCCAAAGCGGGAATCGAGCGCACAACCGTCGTGCCAACCCGGAGACTGTCTCACTGCGCCATGACCCACGTCCACATATTTAAAACGTATTTTTTTTTCGAAATATATATATCACGTATATAATAAAACTATTCTAAAATAATTAACTAAACAAACATTTGAACAGTAAACAAACAAGTTAATAATTTACCAGTGACATATTTTAAATGTAAATGCTCTACTGAGTTAGCGAAAGCGGGGATAAGTTGGGACAGCGGTTAAGATAATTTGAAATGATAACAGCCATCCCGAAGCTTACACTCGTATAGATCAACGTAAATAAGTAGATGTGCTCTGAGGCTTTTTTTAAGGCCAATATGTCGCAGTGGACTGTGGGACAACTACTATAAGCGAGATAGATGTGGATTCAATTTAAGCTCTGGGGACAAAACGGCTTTTGGGAACCCCTGCTATGGGAACCTAGATACAGATAACCTAGTGTCAAAAAGAGGCCGGTCGTGGCGCAGCGGCACGAGGTGTGACTGCAAAACCGACTGGTTGTGGGTTCGATCCGCACTCGAGGAGATGAAATATTTACTTAAATTTATATTTCCATTTCTTCGCTCTGGTGTCGAGGTTAAGCGCGGCGTTGAGTTCTGCCACTCAACACGCAATGCCTCCAGAATTCGGCAGAAAGTGGGGAACGGAGTGTCTTAATACTAGGTTCCCTCTGCCTACCCTGCTGTGTGCGGAATAAAGCGTGAAGCTAATTTAATTTAATTTTTAGTGTCAAAAAATTTCGTTCTTCGCTTAGCGTCCGAAATCGAAACATTGCGTGCTATATTTATTTTAATAAAATACTTAGTAAGGCATGAGAAAGAAATATTTAAAAGTAGCCTTTCTAGTCTTTTCATTAATTTTGCTGCTGTGGTAGATATAGCGCGACGTAGAGTTCCGGCTCTCAGTACTTAACATATCAGAAAATAGAAATATTTTAGTACTAGATACCCTCTGCCCATCTTAAAACGCGCGAAGCAGCATTTCTATACAATAAATATACTTTGCCGTCTAAAGCCCGTTATCAGTCAGGGAGCATCGGGTCACAAGTCCGCGGGGGACGCGTTAAGATGGATGATAAGAAACTGACCGACTGAGCTGCCATTGTCGACTGGACTTCAACACTTTTCTCTTGTATATGAGCATTTTGTTTTGTCAATATAAATATAGATTTGTTGACTTTACTTGAATTTGTTGATATAATTTTACAATATATTAAGATTATTTAGATTTGTTTTGAGATATTTTATCTCAAGTTGTATGTAATATTTAAGTTAACATTAATAAAAAAAATATAAAACACAATTATATAAAAAGAACAAAAATTAGGTACAAGTTGCCTAAACAGTGCCATTTGAATACAGTTTATTATAATTTGTAACAAAATAAAAAACCGACTTCAACCGGATCCCATGATTCTGATTAGAACCGAACCAATCTTTTATCAAACTACCCTTGAAGTGTGTCCTTTCCAATAACAAAAAAAGAATTATCAAAATCGTTTGCCGTTCATTTCACGCACATACTTAATGCAAATTTCTGAATTATATGATTTTCTCATTGATAATATTGTCAGGAATGGACTAAATTAAAATGGGACCACATGGGAAGCACCAATATTCAAATAAAAAAAGAAATCGAGTTACCCGATCATAAGTTCTGAGATAACAAACATAAAAGAAGAACAAACAAAAAATTGTTGAATTGATAACCTCCTCATTACAGAAGTCAGTAAAAAATACAAAATTAGAACTTAATTCGGCTGTAATCCATGTCTCTGAGTGTAGCTTATAAATAACAAAGGTTTTCTCTTATTATTTTTTTAAAGTTTACTCTGCATCCCCCATATAACCTGTTATATGGGGGATGCAGAGTAAACTTAGGTTACCCCTGGGTAACCTGGTGTTACGACTCCGTTCTCCACTTTCCGCCTGATTTCCGAGTCTTAGCGTGCTAAGTAAGTAAGACTTAGCAGAGCTCTAATCATGTAAATAATTCATCCCTCCCAGCCGAAATCGAACTCTTTCTCCTATTACTAAAGACATGTTTAAATTCATATAATAATAACTATTTATAGAGGCCAGTCGTGGTGCAGCGGCACAAAGTGTGACTGTAAAAACAACTGGTTGTGGGTTCGATCTCCACTCGAGGAGATGAAATATTTACTTAAATTTATATTTCCATTTCTTCGCTCTGGTGTCGAGGAAAAGAGCGGCGTTGAGTTCTGCCACTCAACATGCAATGCCTCCAGAATTCGGCAGAAAGTGGGGAACGGAGTATCTTAACATTAGGTTCCCTCTGCCTACCCTGCAGTGTGTGGGATACAGCGTGAAGCTGATTTTTTTTTTTTTCTTATTTCGAAACAGTCTCAGTATTTAAATATTGATAGTCGCACGATAGGCGATGGTAATCTATTCAATTCCAGTTAAGATACCATCTCCTAATATGTAAGCTTATTGTGGAAGCTACAAATACCAGATTGTAGTACAAATACCAGATTGTGATAAAATTATCTACTTAACAAATACTATGCGTATTTTAAACTGTTCTTAAATTACTTTAAATGATGATTTTAATCAACTATTATGCTGTCACATATTTTTGATAGTTATCACGAAAATGAGACCGTCGTGACCGGTGGCGGATTACCTTAACACTTATTTCTCAAGTTTTCTCTGTATACCCTGTCTTGTGCATGTGGGTTACAGCGCGAAGAAAAAATAACATGAAAATAAAAAGAAATTAAAATATAGTGGGGAATGAAGTGTCTTAATACTAGGTTCCCTCTACCTACTCTGCTATGTGCGGGCAGCGTGAAGCTGATTTAATTTAATTTAAAAAATAGAATTTAAAAGATTTGGATATAGAAAAAACAAGCACGGCGTTGAGTTCCGCCACCCAATATGTAATGTCTCTATAAAGGAGTATTAACAGACAAAGCTAGATATAACGCGTGAAGATAAAAAGATACTACAATATACAGACAAATAATTCTTCAAGCTTAAAAATTAAGACTAATTCAACAAATTTTAGTCATATACGAAACTTATACAGGCATGCACATATTATGAATAAAAAGGAAAATACTAAAAAGTTTTAGAACTATAAACTTTAAAATTAATTGGTAAACAAAGTTCGAGGAAGTGGGCCAATTATGTAAAATCTCCATCCTATATTTTGGCGACGAGCCAACGCTCGCCGCCATTTCGTGAACAATACGACGCCATCTTGCTGTGCCATTGTACGCAGAAAATGTGACCGGATGTTTCGTTCTATCGCCAAATGACTATTTGAAACATTAAATGCTTATAGACATTGCATATTAGAATAAAAAATTATAGAAGGTCTTTATTTTCTATAAGTTTTCTATAATATTTTCAAAATGAATTATCATTTTTAAAATAATATACATTATTATACTATTTTTAAGAAAAAATATTTTCAAGTTCTGTATCATACTTAGTGCGGGATTCAAACTCAAACAGGCTTTTTTTTATATAAAAAAAAATTCTCTTAAAAATTTACATGATTCAGTTTCTGATAGTAAATAATTAAAATTTTCAAGTTACTCCATTTTAAATTAAAATCACTAACCAGATTAATCCTTTATTTTTTGTGTTATACATTATTGGAAATCCGACGCTTCAAACACTTTGTCATCGTTGGAAACCCGGCGTTTTGAAAACTTTACAGTAGTCTGTGGTCACGGATAGACTGAGACTTCGTCTGTCGGTTGACATAACTATTATATCAAACTACCGCCAAAGATTTCTTAATTACCTCGTTTTCTTGATGCCCTGGATTCTTACAAAATAAGTTGGCTGACTGGATCTTGCCACACCAGAGAGGTGCGGGGGGTTTGAGATCTCAAAATTTTTATAAGTGTGTACCAGGTTGTAAAAAGATTCTAACCGTCTTCTCTATTTCAATTCGAATGTTTCGTGGATTATTATAAAGATGTGGAGTTTATCAAACCTAGTGTAATGGAGTGTGAGTGGAGAATGTCAATCTGATTTTTGATCAATGAAATAACAATAATATAACAAGGATCGAACCCACAGCCATCATATATACAACCAAATACTGTGCCACAACTGTTTTAAAAAAATTGTTTAAAACAAATAAACATACACCATCCCTACAATACATTAGGATATTCAGAAAACGAAACGTACTAATTATCGTTCCATAAATAGAAGGTAACTAAACACCTACACCGATTGTTGAACGGTAGCGCATTAACTCCGAAAATGTGTTTATTAGTGAATTCGACTCTACGTATTTCTGTTCTGTATTGAGTTACACGGTATTTTTGGACTGATGTCGGTAAGAATGCATAATTAAGAAGCATTGAATTTCTAGTAGTATTAAAATAACAAGTAATTTTAATGTGGTAAGAAACTCTATTTTACTTAGATATACAAGAAAATTATTGATTCAAAAGTTTTTATTTATATTTATTTAAGCTAGAAATAAAACAAAATAAATCCCGGTATTACGATTAGTATTAAATTACAAAATGACATTAGCACGCATTACTCAACGCAAGGGTCCTGATTGAGTGATTCCGTCTGTCAGTGTTATTGTTATTAATTATATATTTATTGGTCTCTACACAGACTTGGATGCTGTAACATTTGTTGGGAAGAGCGATTTAAAGAAATAAATAATAATTAATAATTCGAAATAATGATAATAATAATAATACTACCCATTAATAGGATCAATCCCATTAATAAGTAATATTATTATATGTCGCTACCAAAGTCGATGTCATATTAGCTTTGGGGGGTAAAGAAACGGTAAGGTACTCTGTCCCTGAAAAATTTGCAACCATTTCTTGGCTGCTTAAGAGGAAACTGCACCCTCTGCAGGACTCGAACTTCGGCTTGCGGCCGTCGATCGGACTTTAATTATTATCATTATTTAGTCCTCTTTATGAGTTCCTCTTGCTGTTTACGTCACCTTCTTTCAGTATAATCTTTACTTTGTTCTCAAAGGTCAACCAAGGTGTACTTATATCTCTCTTAATACCTTCTCCTGTAATATTCCTTATTTATTAATTTTATTCTAGAGAAAAGAAAGAAAAAATTAGTTTTAAGGTAACCTGCATTATATCCAGCTATGACTCGACTTAAATTTTACAAAAAGGCTTAAATTGTTAAATAAATTAACGCTGTAACGTAAATAGTTCTACCACTCTGAGGATGACTCTCGTAACAAAAGATAAAGCACGGCGTAGAGATCCGCCACTCACCCCGCAATAGCCTTGAAAATTGGACGGTGCGCGGGGAACGAAGTATCTTAACATAAAGTTTTCTCTACCACCCTGTTGTATGCGGTATACGAGCTCGTATAGCTTGAAATTTAAAAAAATCTGTTATCCTACTCCTGTTGTAGTAGAATTGGACATAACATTGTTATGTCACTTCTATCTTCTCTCTGTCTGTCAACAATAACATAACAATTATTATATATATTATTAAAAGTAGAAATGTAACGAGTACTCGCTATCGCGTACACACTGTGTTACGAATCGAACAGAATAAATTAATATAAATAGTTCTAAAACAAGTTTCGAGAACATAGTTATAAAATCTTTTGTCACTACTGTCAAAGATACATGATCTTTATTTACTAAAAATATATTTAATAAATTTTAAGAAGAATGATTTATGTTTTTCAGCTTTACTTAGCTTCACGCTGTATCCCGCATGTAGCAGGGTAGGCAGAGAGCACCTTTTATGTCATTACACTCCGTTCTCCATTTTTTGTCCAATTTTCTTTACGTTGTATATTGCAGAATTCAACACCGTGCTTAAATCGCTTTGTTTATATTTTGTTTTAATATGAACATATGAAGTATACCTATATATTTAAATTGACCTTCAAATCATTGTCCAAAGTACAACGTCTAAGTGTAGTGTAAGTTTAAATAAATTTTTTAGGCCCACAATTTATCCTATATAAAAAAGAATAGATAGAGAG
The DNA here is from genome assembly GCA_021202915.1 of Heliconius himera. NCBI lineage: Eukaryota > Metazoa > Arthropoda > Insecta > Lepidoptera > Nymphalidae > Heliconius > Heliconius himera. The sequence goes on from JAJHJA010001032.1 coordinate 43,500, forward strand.
AACCCAGTGTCAAGACACTGCTTTCCGCTTCCCGATAGAGTCCAAGATTTTGAGTTGTTAAACTCGACACCGCACTTTGTCGTATCAAAGCGGGGAATTTTGAATAATTAAGGTTCTTTGGGTGGAAATTGAATCCACAACTATCGCAGTCAGATGCTGTCCCATTAGGCCATGATGGCTTCTACATTATGATATAAAATATATTGGTATGTAGATATTTTAAGAAAATAAAATTAAAAAAACGAAACATAAATAAGCGTTTTATTGCTACATTAACATATTTCCTAAATAATATGAAACATATCCATAAATTATTTAAAAAGTCCGCCGTTCCATTAAATAAATATCGCGAACATCAAACGTATAGGTAATATACTATTTTCATAACATGTTTTTTATATACTAGCGGCTCCCGTGCGACTTTGCCCGCTTGAACGATACGAATATGTATTTAATATGATTTAAGTGTGTTAAGGAAATATTCGTTAATTATTTTAGTACGGTATAGTGTTGCCCTCAAAGATAGTCGGATTAAAAAAATATATATATGTAAGTGTGTGTGTGTGTTATCATATAAATAACTATAAGCACTTGAAACACAGTGATTTTGCAGCAAACCACAGACAGATACTTCAATTTTATTATAAATATAGATGATACATATTATATTTTTATTAAAAGTATGTATGTATTTATGTTAATTTTGTCAAATAACTAACTTTTATTAACTTCACCTCGCATTAGCTAAGTGCTTGAATTTAATAAATCTATTTTTTGTAGATGATTTGAGCATTTAGTTTAAATTTTTCGACTTCAGATTATAGCGCGCGTGAAGCGAGGTAGAGCCTACCTACCTAGAGCGAGGAGGCAAGGTTAAAGTATTGAACGTGGAAAATTGCAAGTATGTTTTATTAATGTTTTAAACTACATACATAAAAAATAAAGGTAGTTTTTGATTACAAAACATTTAAAAACGCATAAATAACATTATTTTTATTTTGAAAAGAAAAACTATAAAACTACACTTCTTAGTAGTTAAAAAGAGCGATAATAACAATTGCAATTTTTCGCTTTCGGTAAATTAACTAGGGACCATCAAAATATTTTTTTTTAGTATTTTTAGTTTCATATCTCACCACTGGTCAGAGGTCAGAGCTCAGATCTACTGGTCGGATTTATTTTTGGTTTATTTTGTATAAAAGCTACATTCCTCACAGAAACTTACGAGTGAAAGTTATTCCATCACAAAGAAAATTTAATGAAGAGAAGAAGCTTTGCTATTTATAGTAATGTAATTTGGATGTATACTTTTTGAGAAAATGTAAAATTAAAATAATTCAACGTCCTATTTACGGACGCTCGAGTCCCGCGAGGGGCGCCTTTGCTGCCGATTTTGTCCTCGCAAACACTTTCTTAAAATTATGAAAAATAATTGAAAGTATTAATTATATAATCAATCTTATATTGCATAATAAGATAATTATAGGCGGGGCACGCGGGCGAAGCAGCGAGTGGGCCGCTAGTTTCGTATATTTTAAAAACTCCTCCATAAGTGCCGTAATGATCGTACATAGTGTGTACTATAGATAGCAGCATTAAATCGACAAACAGACACTGTGGTTAGTAAAGCAAACTTATGAGACCTGTTATTGAGCTTTAAATTATATAAGCAAAATTTTCTCCTCAATTATATTATTTTGGAGTACGATAAAAGTTATAAAATGTAGGTTCCGGACTGTCAATAACGATCGTCAGCGTGGCCAAAATATGTCAAAAGGTCAAAAGCTCTTCGAGCTCTTCTTAGCTTGTTTTGTACGACGATGATATCATTCAAATCTTTGTAATTTTTTTAACCAATTTTTGTGTATTATTTACTTCGCCAGATAAAGTATGACGTATGACGGATGTAAAGCATTTTCTGATTTTTTATTGCCAATAAAGTGAGCATTACATATTACTGTATTTCTAGGTGATATTCGGACGTTTATTGAAAATTGATTGAATAATAAATAACTGACTGTATTAATTACAAAATTTACTTTCACTACTAATATTATTGGTTATTTTAAAATATTCAAAACTTATAGTTGTAGTAGTAGTTTTTTTGTGGATGAATTGGAACAGCCAGAAAGGCAACAAGGCATACTTGTTCTAAATTGGAATGTCAACTATCAATAAACTACAAGACTCGGATTGGAGATACCAGTCGGCACCTTCGTTGTGCACGTACCCTATACATATACACACGAGTATCAGATATTATCAATACAGTGGTGATGACAAATGTCCCCTCGAAAAGACTCCATTGAATTGTCCATAACTTATGATTAAAAGGTAATTTATATTGTGAATATTATCATATAATATATTATTGTTATTTTAGAAAAAAAATATGACTTGGGCCGTCACACGTCGTAGCGCAGCAGTATCTGACTGTAAACGTGGTAGCTGTGCATTCGCTTACCACCTGATGATAACAAGACAAGGCGACGTTGAGCCGCGCTTTTCCTCGTTACCAGAGCGAAGAAATGAACATATTAAATATTTCATTTTCTCGAATGCAAATCTAACCCACAACCTGAATATTTATGCCCAGAATATTACTAAGCCAAGTTCCGATAGGATTGGTAGTTCCATAGGATGCATTCCACACAGGACGCCACAAATATAGAAATAAGTATAAAACAATATTTCTGTTGGGTTCAAAAGACAAAAACAGATAATCTGATGCTCATTACAAAACCTTGAAAACTCCAACAAAAACAATTGAAACCAAATATAAATTGATTTAAGCATTGACATTTTATAAATAGTTTTCGTATGAAACAAATGGTTGCCCGCGGTCTACTCGTATATTGTAACTTGAGACGGCAATAGAGATAAGATCGCCACCCAACGAGATGCAGGTGTCCGAATATCCTTAACCTATTATAATATGAATAATATCTACCGAATATGTCGTATCTTATATATTTAGTGAAGTCCATGGTTTTGGAGGCCAGTCGTGGCGCAAGGGTACAAAGTGTGACTATAAAATCGACTGGCTGTGGGTTCGATCCCCACTTGAGGAAATAAAATATTTATTTACATTTATATTTTCATTTCCTCGCTCTGGTGTTGAGGCGGCGTTTGCTGCAGATATTCAAGCTGATATTCAAGAAATTCAATAAAACGATGACTAAATAAAAAACTTGTTAGAAAAAAATATCTTAAATAAATATATTATCATATTACCATTCTAATCGGCCGTGTGTTACTTTATTTTATCTGTAATTATTTAAATCATCAAAGAAACGCCGATTCTGTCTGAATATTTTACATTTTGATGCTTAATTTATTAAATCATTAATTTTATTTTTTTTTATCTCCAAGTTGTATCACATATCTATTAGAATAGGCTGTGGGAATCTAATATTAAAACTGCACGTAACAAACGAACGTAAGGTAACGAAGAAACGTCCGTTTCCCAATTATTGTACAATTTTCAGGACATTAGGTGTTGAGTTGGAACTCTACACTGCGTCGCTGCGCCTCGACGGCTTTAGCGTAGTAAAATTATTAGTTCATATAATAAGCCGACGCCTTGGGCATATTTCACCGAAATGTAGCATCGTCTTACATCTAATATTTGTAAATCGATGAAAGGTGAAGAACTCTACATTTCTTAATATATGATAAATGTCACATATATACCAATACGCAAACAAAACCAAATATTATTAATACGCTGTATTCCGTACATAGCATGGTAGGCAGAAGGAAACTAGCAACGTAGTGTTAAGACACTCCATTCCCATTAAGACACTTGCGTCTCTATTTTCCACCGAATTCTAGAAGTATTGCGTATTAATTAACGAAACTCAACTCTGCGCTTTTACCTAATTACGACGATGTCCTCAAACAAATAACTTATAAAACTATATTTTCAAAGTACACTAGGTACCCAAGCAAAGCAAACGCAAAGTCGCCAATTAACAAACAGCAGTTTTAAGTAATTTTAAGTAAGCAATTAACAGTTTTTGTGATATTTTTCCATTAATGAGCTGAGTTCAAAGGATCGCTAGTGGAGGTAGAGTCGCCACGCTCGCTGCCGCGCCGACGCGGAGATTACCATGACGCGACGAGATGCGTTTTGCATTCTATTGGAATTGAAATAGCCTATCTTACAAAGGTATACGCGAGTAGAGTCGTTTGAAGCAGATATATTTTTGTTTCATCTTTTCTCTTGGAAAGTTGATAAGATGATGATTTATATTAGGACTTAAAATTTTCCTTTTTTTCCTTTATTTTTTAAGGCTATTTCAGCGTCCTTCACTCACTCACTTCACTTAACAAAGTATGACGTAGAAAACTGATTAACCACTGCCCTACCTACTATATTATACGCGAATACAGCGGGAACCTGACTAGGCTTAGAACAATTAATCACAGCTAACCGCACATCCCACAAAATACTGAATCATACAGCATCTACACACGCATTAAATCGTAAGACGGTACGAGAGTATATTAATGAGGATATTAATGAGGCCAGGCCGTTAATTACACGAGCCTTTCAGATTTATTTCGCACTCCACACACCCACCGCTGCGCCGTGTGGCTCTAATAAAGTGTGATAGCGCAACTTGTCTACGGATGCTGCGGATTAGTTAGTAAATTAGGAGATGAGTAAAATCTAAGATCGTTGATGAGTTCGGCATTCGATTTTCTTTTTTAGTTTCACGTTATATCCTGCGTATATGTGGGTACCTAAAGATAAGAGTTGTTTGTGTTAAGTGACAGAATACAATATTACGCTTTGTTTGTACTTACGTTGCCAAATTTCAGAGATGCCGAATTTTATATTTATTTAAAAAAAAAATTAGATCAGCTTGACGCTGTAACCCGCACACTGCAGGGTAGTGCAGAAGTAATCTAATGTATAGATACTCCGGTCTCCACTTTCTGCGGAATTCAGAAGACATTGCGCGTTGAGTGGCAGAACTCAACGCCGCGTTTTACCTCCACATCAAAACGAAGAAATTTCTCGAGGGAGATCTGGCCTACAACGCGACTGCGTTTACAGTATCCTAATTATGCCCCTGCCTGGCCCTCCTGACTGGCCTGAAATCAAATATTAATTTAAAATAATGCATAAAATAAAATTAAATTAATAAAATAAATTTGACACATACGTTTATATGGCAACCCGTTTTGTAAGCCTCAATTCGCTCCCAAGTTTTGTCCATAGTGACGCAATAAGACTGAGACTGACTGAACAAAAACGTGATGCTTGTTGATTCGAACCCCACTCGATGGATTCGGATGGGAAGAGAGAATCAGAGTTTCGTAATACTAAGTTCCCTCTACCATATCTGATTAAGCGGGGTAGAGCGTGAAGCTATTCATAATATTTATTTTTTAATATTATACAGATTACATCACTGCCACACTCAATATTCAGATCCATTGTATACATAACAATATGTAAACTATATCCTAGATTTCGACATCCTGACAAATAATTAGAACTAACCCTTTTACCGCACAAGGGATTAAACTCCCTACCACTTTCGAACTAACGATCAATTTCGCTTATACGTATTATTCAATCATATATCTAAGCAAATGAAAATTAACTCTATTTTAATACGTCTAGGGTTTAATTTAGATTATGTAAATTTAGGTCTTAATATGGTAATTCCTGGTGACGGTATTAGTTTGTAATCAGCTAATTTAATCGTGGCGAAATATACCGACAGCAATTTAGGTAACTATCGGAGCTTATGACTAACATGGACCAGACTGGGTATTTCATATTGTGATGGATTGGGTCTTATTGGTAATAACTAATAAGGAGTAAAAAATCACTCTGTCCTCGGCTCTACCTCTACAGAGCGATATTGGGACAGTTTGTGTGTATGCGATGGTTTTGGGTTCATTCATGTTCGGAGGAAAAGTTGTATTGCAATAATTTCATAAATTTCAGTTTGGACAAATATAGGATTTTTGTTAGGATTGAATTGTGAACAATAGAAAGTGAATGATTTATATCTAAAAATATGAAAATTCTAATATCTGTCAAAAAAGTATTATAGTTTTAAATAGATTTTGATTTCTACTTCTTATACTTTGTGTGTAATAAGAAAATATAAAAAGTAATAAATTGCATTGAAAATACGCATAATTGTAGCCAAAATAAATATACCCAGACGAGACGTTTGCAGGCGCCAGCGGCGATAAGATAACTAATGTCAAACATCAACCAAATGTGATGGCAGCCGAAGTATTATTTATATTTTTCTATTTTACCTAAGCGTATAATAATATAACATTTTTTTTAGCTTTACATTGTATCCTGCATATAATGGGGTGGGCAGAGGGAACTTGGGAACCTAGTGTTATAACACTCCATTCCCATTAAAACACTTTCGTTCCCCACTTTAATCGTAAAATTTTTTTTACGATTATTGAAATTTGTACGTTCCAGTAGAAATTATAAAAATGTTAAAATAATACTTTTTTTCTATTAATTCAATATTTTATTCAATTCTGCGTTTTAGGACAGCATTATGACGGAGTATTCAAGTCGCAGTGACTAAAGAAAATTGTTTACACTCAAAAGAAATTTAAGCAAACTCATAGAACAAGACTATCTCTGTCTATCTCTAAATAAATATTAAAATATTTATAAAAAAGAGTTTAACTACTGAGTGAACTCACGATAACGGGAGGTTAATTTGTGAATAAATCTCATTGAGTGCCCGTAACCTCTAGATAGCGCGCGTAATTCATATTTATAATTCTATATTATATGATAAACATTTGCGATTTCGCAGAAAACAGTTCTATAAACATCTTTAAAAGAATAATATAAATATAAACTAAAGATAATATTATAAACTAGCCTTCACCTGTGACTTCACCCGCGTTGTCAAATGTAAATAACTAAAGTAAATAACGATTTGCATATGACACATCTCTACTTGTACAATTGATTACATCCTAGGCCTATAGCCTTTCTCTATAAATGGACTAACTAACATAAAAAAAATTCTAATATTATCGCATTTAACCTAAAAAATCCTTTACTTTTATAATATTAGTACAGTAGTATAGATATGAAGTTATTGTAGAGCCGTAGAGATAATTGTTATTGCTACGCTTCTGGATTTCAATTTTAACTATTTACTTTCAATTACGACTTTTTTATTTACGCATTTTTTTTTTCATGGGCTTAACGAACTAAAAATATAACATATCGCTTAAAAAATATTAGAATCTGTCTGTACCTTTTCCTTGTTTAATCTGTGTCTCTTAAATTTATTCTAGAAACAATATATTATTTAAAACTTATAAAATACTTCTAAAATATATACTTTTATATCTCTTTCATAACGAATAACTTAATTTAAGGATTTAAAAACGGATGTAAACTGTATCTAATTAATAAACACTAAACGAACCCATTATTCTATCCACACACCTCACAGTGTTTCATTTCTCTATAAAAAATCAATGATAACATCCAATCAAACCACTCCACCGCAAACACTGATTTCTAATCACCGATAACCGATAACCAAAAGCTCATAACAAAGATATACAAATGATAATTGCGAACCAAAATTTGCCTTTTCATTAGGCATTTCAATCAATTCCCCAGCACCAGGGCTCCAGCGCTGCAAAGCGGTCATTCGTTCTGCTGATCGATGTATTGCCCCATTTTCCCATTTCACTATAGAAGTATTGTTGGTTGGTTACTTGGTCGGTTTTACCTTTTGTTTTGTGTTCACGCATGGTTGGTGTAGGTTTTTGGAGTAGGTTGATAGGAGGATGGATTAGGAGGCTGGTGGAAGCTGTAAGTCGTTGTTTTCAATATTTTTCAATAGTATGGAATATGAGTGTTGTTGTAGAAACAGAAAAAAAATCGATGCCAATGAACCTATAGTTTCGTTGGCTAAAGTGTATTAACATGGCGTTAAGCGGACACATGTTCAAATGCGCGAGTTCACTCAAAATAATATTTATATTTACGACATAATACAATACAGTGTGGTAGTTAATTATTTACCGATTACAATTTACATTTCGAAGAAACACTCTCCGTCTCACTTCCGTGCATATAAAGCTCAAAACAAAGATTGCACGTGCTGCTTAGATGACTAAAGATATATATAGTAATATAGGTTCAAATCTCACTACATAAACAATATACGGAATGCTATAAAATTTTTATTTTCATCAAAATATACGCATGTTTGTGCAGAGTAAAAGAGACGACGTACCTATTTTAAATATAATGTATTAGGATTTTGGTCACTCAATTTTCCCTAAGGTTCCCTCTGCCTACCCACGACTGGCCTCAAGGTCTGGTTAGAGACGTCAAAATAATTAACCTGACGTAATATGATATATAGCTGTCTTTCAGAATGCTAAGGAACTATCAAATATTAAACGACCGATTTAAATAATAGCATGCCCCCAATTAGAAATTAAACCGTCAACCAATCTAAACAGCCACAGTCTAGAGGCTAGAGTCCAATTAAAATTACAATTCGTCGAAAAGGTCACCATCTGACTTCCTCGCATAAAGCTCGCCAAAACAAGAGCGAGCACGTGCTGCGCTATATCGGGAGCTTCCTGGACGTTGTTTACAAATAATTTGCGGAGCTTTGAATCGGTGAAGGCAAACAGAATTAAGTTAACGTCGCGGTCAACGGTTTCCCTTTGATATTCTTGGTATTGCGGTATGGGACGTAGTGTAATGAAACTAGATGTTCTAGCCATACATACATACTCGCACATACATGTGTTTTTCTTTATTTTATCCGATCATCAAGGACGCGTGGTCGGTACTTTTTGTTAACTTTTACCAAATTATTGATTTTATTTGTCTAGTTTTCTTTTATATATTCAACTAAGATTAGAAATAAGAAATAACTATCCCTGTATAATGTAATCACTAGAGATTCAAGATATTTAAGCTGCCTTTTTCTACATCCATATAACTAGCCTCATATTATTGTAGTAACTGTATACTCGAAGATATGTATGTGCAATTATATTATACTTTAAGCTATACTAGCGAAGTTGTGAAAGAACTCGTAATAGAACCTTTATCTTCGTAGTATTATTCGAAGAACCTTAGAAGATTGTGTTTTTGAAGATATGTATTCCATAACTATTACCGATAATTTTAGTTTATCCTCCTTTAGTCTCACAAGGAGTTTTTTTTGATATTATTAAAATGTTTGTTAAAATCTTCAAATGTACAGTCATGAAGAAAAAAAATATAAATACATTTTTTTAACGCTATAACTAGGAACAGGCACACATTTCGGTTGTAAATGATTAAAAAACTACAGCATAATTAATTAATCAATTCTCAATACTCTACTAGTCCTACTATTAATTAATAATTCTGTCACATCGGGAACCACAAAAAGCAACAAATACTTTAATATAAAACCAAACCTAAATAAATATAAATGGGTGGGTGGGTCCAAAATTGATATTTATCGTCCAAAAACGGTCCCCCATTGAGGGACAGATGCTAAGAAAAAGTGGAAAAAAATGCATTCCCATGTAACGGTACTGGGAAGCTTTTTTATCATTTAATCATTTGTGGAATCCATCGTGGCACAGCGGTATAGCGTCTTTTTGTAATGCGACGGTTATAGATTCGATGATCAGTCGGGGAAAAAAAAAAATATTTTTTCACCTTCATAAGACAAAGCTCGACGTTGAAACCTATACCACTTACATAAATAATACCTTGAAAATTGGACTGTAAGTGAGGAACGGCGTATTTCCGATACAACGTGAAGCTAAACAAAAAATAAATATTTTTAGACAGGCTCAAAACACTTAGTTAAAAATTATTATGAATTTTATATTTTTTTATATATATATTTATTCTTTGTTATCAGGTTGACAAGAAGCAGCTTCATCTTTTTGGACGAGGGGTGAGTCACCTATATTTCTGCCTTTCTTTTCTTTCTTCTGCTAAAAACTACAGAATATAGTATTATTATCATTTATTTTGTGTGAACTATGAAAAAATAAACAAACGCTTTGCCTCGTCACATTCGTTCGCTCTGATGTCAAAGCAAAAGCGTGGCGTTGAGTTCTGCTCCTTCTCTAATCTGCTACATGTGGAAAAAAAAATAAAGTAGGTATTAAATTATTAGCTATTGTACTACAATATTTTAACAAGTTAACTTTTGATTTTCATTTAAATGCTAATTTACCATGTCCCCGAAGCTGTCATTTGCATATATTCGACTGAACCAAAAATCACGAGAGAATTTAACAATGTGGAAGTTTAAAATGAAACTATGATGTACTGAAATAGAGAATATGAACTGACAATGATATCAGTATATCAATTACAGTAAATATTATATTTAATATATTTAATACCAACGTGGCACAGCGTCTGACTGTAAATCTCATGGCTACGGGTTTGATTCCCACTTGAGGTAATAAATTGTGATTGCCTCGCTCAGGTAATAAGTCATAGCGCGGCGTTGAGTTAAAATTATTCAGTATGCTGAGTGTTTTTCAGATTAGGTTCCCCCTAACTACCCCTCTATATGTGGTATACAACGTGAAGATAAAAAAAACACACATAAATCCAGAAACATATATAAGTATCAAATAACATATGACATGATACACAGTGGAGCGCGTCTCGAGTCTCGAGCGATCGGCAGTGATTGAGATAAATTAATAACACCGCCTCGTTACTTTAATTTACATACAAATTAATTCTCGCAAAACTTACAGGATTCATCCCTTACTATCTGAAATGCGGTAAAAGCTATTTTGGTGAAAGTTATTTTAGTATTGGAGTAATAGGTTCAAACTTCAAAGTAGCCATTGACCGTGACCGTTGAATCTATCGTGGCGCAGTGGTTGACTTCAAGTGCCACGGCAGTGGGGCCAATTAAAAAAAATACAAGTTGAGTGCCGCCACTTAACTCACAATATCTTTAAAGATACGAAGTGACTTATCACTAAGTTCCCTCTACCTACCCTGCTGTATGCGAAATTAAGTGTGAAGCTAAACAAATAAGAAGAAATGTTCAATGTGACTTTTTTATTACGGTGGCCTGTTCGGTGGTCCCCTAGAAGGGGACACCCGAACTCTGTCACTGTCCACACTATCAAAATTATGTTATATTTAACATACATACGTAGCGGGATTTGAACCCGCGCCTCCCGAAACCGTCCAAGCACTCTGACGAAATAAGTCATACATTCTCATGGATGACAATTCTCTTTTAAGTTAGAAACAACACTTTAAAAATGTTTAAAAAAATATAATTAATTTCCCTAAGTGAGTATTGAACTCACTACAATCGCGTCTAATATCAGACACATTCCGACTGCGCCACAATTGCCTAAACAATATAAAAAGAAGAAAATTACAAAAATATATAAGACAAGGAAAAACCTGACGTTCCAATAGTAGCGCCACTCGCTCATCCCTGCAGAGCCGGAGTCGGCCATTAATGATCTATTAAATAACACTTCAAACGCGCCGATATTTGTAGATTGAACATTTACTGAGAAGCTGACTTTTTCTGTAATTTAGCTAATATTTAATTAAAGCACTCAATCAAGTGTTTTAGTGGTATTTGAAATTTTAACTTTATGCAAATTGTCGCTATGATCAAATAGTATGCGTAAAAATTCCTTTCTCATACTATTATTTTTAATACTATAAAGAAATCAACTCTATTAAACCACAACAGTAAAAATTCAAGAGCAAAGAGGTAGTCTTTGAAATAAATTATTTTCATTTCTTGGATCTAGTTCTGATAAGAAGATATGGCGCGGCATTAAATTTTGCCATTTAACACGTAATGCCTTTAAAAATAAGCGGAAAGTGGGAAAAGGAATGTCTTAACACTAGGTTCCACATGCTTACCCTGGTATGCTGTAAAAAACGTGAAGCCTAAATTTGGTAGTCGCTAACGAAAACAGCTGAATGGATTTGGATATTTGACAAATAGATTGCCTATAACGATCATTAACACGTGGAATATTTTTCATCTCGATGAGTGACATGGCTGTTCATTTATGTTAAAACCATTTTTACTCAAGAAAAACATGTCGTCTCGTAAAAAAACATCAGCATTGGGATGAACTTTTGATTTATTAAACGTTTTCGTTACCGGTTTCCACCTGCCCCACAAAATACTAGAAATAGATGTTTTTTTTATAATTTAAATTATAAAAAAAACTAAGAATATAGTTGCCATTATTACACTTCTATATATTATATAAATACACTAGCAGACAGGCAGGCACTATAGAAAATCTCTTGACCTCATTTTCCAAAATATATCTATTTAAAAAAAATATATCGATATTATATATGACAAATGTCGTACGTATCTACCTCATACCGTTGTTAGTTAGATATAAGACAATGCTGGGTACCGTCAACCCCTATAAAATACTCAAAATACTAGAAAAATTTAATCATTCTCTACAACTTAATTATCTTAAAACACTAATATTTATAATTACGAGTACAAATGTATGTCAAGAAGAACTGACCTCATTCTCAAAACACACGATATCAAATATGCCAAAATATCGAACGAACCTACATGCTCGTATGTAAACAATTTTAAGAGATGTGTTTAGAAGCGGGCGGCGTCGTCGGGGGAAATCACAAAGTGGATGGGTAGTGACACGGTCGCGCCGATGTTAACATGTTTAAATTTGCAAATACAGAAGTGAAATAGTCGCGGAAACTTTGTAAATTTATATGTAATGTGTATGTATGGTTGTATGTATTTATGTTACATAAATATGCAACGTCAGACTGCTATCGCAATGGTTGTAGATACGATCCTAGCTCAAAAGAATGAATTATTTTCAGTTAAGACAGGATGTCTTAATAGACCACTAAACACGAAGTGTCTAAAACTCGGGTTAAAGGCAAAAAACAGAGTGGTTTGACACTAGAAATTCTGACCCTGCTATATGAGGGGACTGACAAAGCGGGTATCCCGCACACAGCAGGATAGGCAGAGGGAACCTCGTGTTAAGACACTCCGTTCCCCACTTGATGGCAAAATTCTGGAGGCATTGCGTGCTGAGTTGCGGAACTCTACGCCGCGCTTTGCCTTGACACTAGCGAAGAAATAAATGATAAAATATAAATTTAAATATATAGTTAATTTTATCAAATGGGAATCAAACCCACAACATGTCGCGTTTACAGTCAGCCTTTGTGCCCTTGCGCCTCGACTGGCCTCCTGATGTTAAAACATTTCGTTCTCCACTCTCCGTATTAATTTTAATGACAGTGTAGATGGCAAAAGTCATTCAAAATTCAACTTCACGCTGTGCGAAACCATATCGTGCTGTATCAACGGCGAGTAAAAAACAATATGGACATAATTTATCTGTGCGGAAACGAACTGTCAAAATACTTACACAATATATTTAAATAGTTTTATTGCATTATATGGTCATATACCTACACGTATCTATAGAGACGTGACTTGGTAAATCTTCTAAGGCTTAAGTATGAAAAAAATATACCTGTCCTGTACAAGTGTATTTTTTATGCTCGCTACGGGATTGTTAGTGATTGTTAGTTAAAGAAAAATAAGGCTATCATCCAAAACATATAATTTTAAAATTAGAATGAAAAAAGTTGCGACCTGCACGTCGTTTGATTATCGATTCCCAATCGAAGAGAGTCGAGGTCGGTCGAGAGTCGAATCGAGGAGAGTGAATTATTCTGATTTCCTCGCTTTGACAAAAAAATAAAGTACGGTGTTCAGTTCCGCCACTCAATACGCACGTCTCAAAAAACCTGATACATGCAGGATACAGCATGAAGTCAAAAAAAACATATTATTATTAGTCACAAATTGTACACGAGAAGTTAGGAAGCACAGAAACGTAAATATGTCATTCATTCCGCCCCGACGCGGCCGCGACAGCGTCCCCAGTCCCCACCCCAAAGGATATTGGGAGCAATAAAAAAATCATATATTTAAAAATATTTCAAACAAATGTCGCTGTGCGTTTTCTATTTGTTTTCTTATTGTCGTTCAAATTACACCTACTGGTGGTTATTACTTTGAAAATTAAATATTTGTATATTTTTGTCGTATTTGGATTTTTTTTTCTGTTATTTCAATTAACTCTTTTTTAGATAAACGGTTTTGATTCACTAGTGATAAGGCTAGAAATTTAAAATAAAACAATCAACATTTAAGTGAGTCAATAGGTACATATTGATCTTCTGAGATATTTGTTACTTAAATTACTTATTGAATTTGCAAAAAAAGTCTATTTCTCAAGGTATTTTTTTTTCAATTTGTGTTTTATAACAAATATTATTAATATAATATTATATAATAAACTTATCACCACTTACTAGTAGCTTCTTTTATTAATATATTTTGTATTGCTTACAAAAAATATATTAATAAAAGAATCCTAAAAAGGGGAGTTTTTTATTTCTGCACTATTTTTTTTTCTTTTTTCGTAATAATCACATAAAGATAAAACAAAACAATTCAAAAGTGACACTTAAGTCGAGTTAGCGTCGAGTTCCCCCGGTACCGGCGAAGATGACAATCACTTCCTCAACGAGGCGTGAGGGATGTGGCCGCGCTTATTGAATTCGAACGCTTTGTCCTAATCACGCCACCTATCGCATATTTGTTTAGTGTTATTTGTATTTTTTACCTTCCCATCCCTGCCCTCGCCTCGGTTACAAGGAAAAGGTTGAACTTTAGATATTATTTATCATATTTGTGATAATAGATTTAGTATAGTTTTAAATATTTGTATGTATTATTAATCTTAGAAGTATGGCGCGGCGTAGAGTTCCGCGGGTCCGCCACTCGTCACGCAATGTATTAAGAAATCTCTCGCTTGTTCTTTTGCCGTAAGTAGAGAGGAAGAGGTCTTTTGACATGGCGTTCTCCACTTTTAATAACATTTTAGATACATGGAACATCGGATGGCATGTTTCATATTTAAAATATATATATGTTATGAAAAGGGGCCGTGATATCCTAGTGGCTCGTCGGTACAGCGTCTGACTGTGTGATAATTGTTGGTTCGATTCTCACTTATTAAATATTTTAATTTAGATTTCCGCGCTCTGATAACAAGACAATGCACGGCGTACGCCACTCAACACGCAGTTTCTCGAAAATTGAACAGTACGGGGGGAAATTAAGCAGAGTAGCAGGTTAGGTTGCGGAAACCGGATTAATAGATCTCAACGTCGCAATTTGTCTTGTTAACAGAGCATGGAAGAGAAAATAATAAATTTGCCAAAGTGAACATCGAACCTACAGCCGCTTCATTTACAGCCTGACGCATAAACTGCGCTAGGCGACCTTACAAATAAAAGGCAGCCAATAAAGTAAAATTGATCACCACCGGTGTTCGTTACCGAGTTATGACATATTTCGCCCACAGTAAAAGTGAAACAAGCGACCACTTGAACGACACCAAGCAACTATTTATAATATGCAATTAATCTCAACAGAAATCTGCATTCGGAATGTTTCTCATAAAATATACACATGTACCTTCGTTTAAGGTGTTTTAAAATCGATAGCTGTACTCTATGCGTTGTACATTGCTTCTTAATTTTAATGTACATTTCTATTGAAAATACTATTTATTTTTTAGAAATGGGTGCTGTGAAGAACTGACCGACTGTAAATACAACGAAAGTTGTGAGTTCAATTTGCACTCTGGAATGAAACATTTTCATTTAATTTTATAAGATCATTTTGTTAATGTCTGTTCGTCGGTCAATACCAATTATTTCGAGATCGCGTAAACGTATCGAGCTGACATTAATATCAAATATTCAGCTCTATGAGTCTTCGGAGCACAGAAGAAATCAAGCTCAAGCCAATGAAATTAAAAATAACACTATTTATACGTCATTTTTGCCAAATAAATCCTAAAAATAGTAATCCGTACGGAACCCTCTGTCATCGTGTCTAACTCGCAATTGACCAGTTTTTTTATGACTATAAATATGACACTTTGATTTATTAAGAAATCATATTTGTTAATGATTCAATAAATAATATTTATACTTATCGCTTACAATCAAACAGGCACTGTCTGACACTGACACAAGCGTGTGACTGTAAACGCGACATTTGTAAGTTCGATTCCCACTCGAGAGAATGAAATATTTAATGTTTTAATTTCTTCGCTCTGACGACCAGGCAGAGCGCGGCACTCAACACTTGAGAATTCGGCGGAAATTCAGAATTCAGAAGTGTCTGAATAGAGAACGGAGTGTCTTAATACTATATTCAAAAGTTCTACGTACTCTGCAATATTCGACATATCCTGGAATATTGTGAAACTATATTTAAAGGCCAAACAACGTACTACAAATTCAATGTATACAAAACGACATGTATTCTCAAAATGTTAAGCACAGTAAGCACCGTCTCGGAACACGTCTCGACCCCCGCGTGCCCACGCGAAACTATTGTCCTCCCATCGCCTTACAATCTTACGAAAACTTTAAATCATTCCAAAATAAGCTTTATTTTAAACCAATAAGAGCTTACAGAAAAGCTCGTAAACCGTTGTCAAGTTAACGTATAACAACTTTATAAATATATCAAAATAACTCAACTTTGAACTCTATTTGTATAGTAATAAGGATTAATAGGCAGTCTTTCGCAAAATAAACAGACACCCGTTGAACATAAATATGGCGTTAAATAAATCATTGGAAGTACGTTCAGTGACTTTGAAATAACGATGCTCTTTTTTAAATCTTTTTTTTTTGTGAATAAAATGTACCTGAGAACGAATGTTTGTCTGATTGCATTTGAATTGGACAGCTTTTGTGGGTAATAGATGGAAATAGTATAAGAAAATACTTTTATAAAAATCAAAGTTTTCACTCCATCCAATTTTTGAGACATTAAATGTTAAGTGGTGGAACCTAACGCCGCTTTTTACCTCTCCGTCTATGAGCGAGGAAATAAAAATAATCATTCATCCGAGTGGGAATCAATCCCACTTTCATTGCACTGTTTCACTACGCCCTACTAAATGTTTAAGCAAATAATTTATATCTTATAAGTCGATATTGGTTAATATTTGAGATTTGAACCCACGGCCTTCGCGTTCTCTTATAAAAGTTCTAATACCTAATAAGACCTTACTTTAATCTATACTCTATACTCTTATTATAAAGCTAATGTTTGTTTGGTTAAATGCGCTAATCTCATCTCATAAATATTTTTTTTGTTTTAGACAGTCCATTAATGAAGGAAGGCTATAGGCCATATTACAGAATACAACTTTTAGCAATTTTTTCTATTTCATTTGACTATGGGCGGAAGTCAATCTAATAAAATATAAAGCTAAAACAGTTACATTTGAAAACATAGAAATTGTCTTAAAAGATAAAACAAATCGGAAGTCTGGTAGAAGTTACAATGGAGTTCGTGAAATATGGCCACGATTACTTGAAACTAACTAAATTGAACACAACTTATTTAATGTTCAAAGTTAATATCGATTTTGAATGTAAAATACGACAATTTGCTGATCTGTTAGGAAGACAAAGCGCAGCGTTAAGTTCAGCCACAAAAGAACCGAGTGTCTTAACACTATATTCTCTGTACCTACCCTATTATACCCTGAAGTATTTGCCGAAACAAATTTATAATATCTCTTTTCGATTATTTACGCTTGACATATCAGGCTATATTTATAATGTAGTATATATGTATATAACTTCTTTTTCCTGCTCTGTTTCGGAGTGACTGACAGACAACATACAGACGAAACTATTGGACCTAGAACGTTGAAATGTAGCATGTAGCCCACCTTAGGGAGTAGAAAGGATTTGTCTTATTTAGGTTACGGGCGAAGATTAATCTTAGATACAGATTGTTTTTTCGTATATCATAAATATAAAACTCTATCCATCTCTATCTAGATTCTAGACTTCTAGAGTGTACCTATATGCGAAAATGAGTCGTTAAAACGACAGTATAACTGGTCCAGTATCAACAGACTTCCTGTGTTTATCCTTGTGAAATTATGTATTTTTTTACCGACTTCTATAAAAGGAGTAGGTTATCAATTCGACAGTATTTTTTTATGTTTGTTACCTTAAAACTTTTGACTGGGGGAACCGATCTTGATAGTTTCATAAATCGATACTAAAACAGAAACAAAGAATTTTAAAATCTTTATATATCAGTCTGTTTTTCTGTTCTTACTGAAAGACAGAGAAGGTTATGGAAGTAAAATAGTTTTTTTAAGACAATGAAAAAAAAATCTAAATGTTCGTAAGAATAAGAAATATTAGTTCAACATTATTTCTTCAAGGTGGTGTTCTCGATAGCGCAATAGGCGAAACTACCACGCGCATTAAAAATCCTGTGTAGGGTTTCCAAATTAACTATGTGGACAACAAAACTGAAAATTATACCTATGCTGACAAAAAAATGATATTATATAAGGTTTTTAAATAAATTGATATTACAAGATGATAAACATTGAATACAATTTTTTTTGTATGTGTCCTGCACATAGCAGAGTAGGCTAAGGGAATCCGGGAACCTAGTACTGGCCGCCGTATTTTACATTATTTACAAATATCAGACAATACTGGTCAGCAATGTCTAATTTTTTTAAAATTATTACTATAGTATAAATATATTATCACAAAATATCCATCCATCAGCTCTCACAAAACCTACATACGCTGAGAATCTCACAGGTAATATTAAACTAATATTTTAGTCCAAGTAAAATTCATTCATTCCTGTAAATTTCGCATATGGTAACCCCAGTCCAATGACATTTATTACCAACCGTTTAGGAGTTATGGCGGAACAGCAGAACTCCTTTGGTTTATTGGCACCACTCCAGGCAGTAAAGGAAACTGCGATCTGAACGTCCGATATTAATTCATACATCTCAGCTAAAAAACATCGTATTTCTCCGATAGTGTCCTGTAATGGGCTGCGTTGGCGTGAATTCAAATTGAATATGCAAAATTTGCCATTTCGAGTGAAATATTTTGTTTTGATCTTGACATTTTATTAAAATTGAAACGGATTTGAACTCGACACCCTTAGATTATGATTTTCAAATTCAAATTATTTTATTCAAAATAAGAAGTTACATGCTTCATTTTTTGAACGACAAATAATTTACTACCAGTTCACTACACACATTTTTTTTTAATCTATTTTATACAAATACATATTTAATTATCTGTGACAATGACACCTTTGAAGCAGACTGGTGCGAGCATTTCATTCCCAAGGCGTGTCATTTATAAAATCATTAATTTGGTAATAATCTTTAACACACAAACGTCTTTTTACAATTTTTTTTAATCGTGATATAGAAAAGTCTGTGACGTTTTCTGGGATCCTGTTGTAAAAGCGTAAAATTGTGGATACGATGCAACCGAGTGCATCAAGATTAAGCTTATTCCTGGTGTTAATATTATGAACATCACCAATTTTGGTAAAAACATTAATGATTTTTTAACATACATAACATTTTCAAAAATATTGAGATGCAACTGTCAATATATTAATTTCTTTAAATTTTTGCCTTAAGGAGTCTTTAGGACCTAAGTTATAGATTGAACGATTAGCTCGCTTCGGCAGGGCAAATATTGGTTGAATACCGGCTGCATTACGCCAAAGTAAAATCCCAAAATCCCATTCAACTAGATACTGTAAAACATATATGTATGTTAAAAAGACAAAAGAACCAAGAATAGTCTCTTGTGGGTGGTGGGATTAGGTTATCTATGATATATGAGCACTGGCTAGTTTACAAGTACCTGTGAATGCAGACTTATATAAATAATAATATTTTTATTTGATAGCAAGTAATAGATTATATATGTTGTAAAGTAAACAATAGGGTGTTCTATCAGCCATACAAATAATAACCATATTTATTGTAATGACAAAAATGCACACAAGTGCATGTATTTTTAGAGACATAGTTTAAAATCACTTATAAAAAAACTTCACGCCTTTTCGGCAAGAGATAGGAAGAGAGAATCTAGTGTTAAGACACTCTGTTCTCTTTTCAAAAAAAAATCGAGACATAGCGTATTGAGTGGCGGAACTCTGTATTTCAAATAAATAGTTTCTTTTTTAGTATAAACGTATAACTATGTAATCACAAAACGTTTTCCCGAAAGCATTATTCATTATGAAATTAAAAAAAAGAACAATAAACACGAAAGCAACTGTTGCAAAATATTTTGTGTCAAAAATTCTAAAACAATTTTGACATCTTTATAAACATTGGGACCATTTCGAGAATTAAATAAAGCGTAAACCATTTCTAAAGATCATAAAAAAACTTGGGTCGCCTGTTGTGTCAACATCCGGGCGAATGGAGTTGGCGGACGCCATATTGTCATTTTTTTTTCTTGCCTCAAAAAGATTTATGAGTAGTGACAAAGTCAATTTTATGGTCGAAGATGCGTAGATACGACACGTTGGTCCTGGGAATTGTTAAATACAGAGATGGTATGGGTTGTAAAGGAATTTTACATATTTAAAAAAAAATCAGCTTCACGCTGTATCCCGCACACGAAGCGGCACGAAGTGTAACTGTAAAACCGACTGGTTGTGGGTTCGATCCCCACTCGAGGAGATGAAATATTTACTTAAATTTATATTTCCATTTCTTCGCTCTGGTGTCGAGGCTAAGCGCGGCGTTGAGTTCTGCCACTCATCACGCAATGCCTCCAGAATTCGGCAGAAAGTGGAGAACGGAGTGTCTTAACACTAGGTTCCCTCTGCCTACCCTGCTGTGTGTGGGATACAGCGTGATGCTAATAAAAAAAATGTATATTTAATACATATTACCAAAGTATGTAACATAGTTCATCCGATGCCACTTCCACGCTACAATCTATGGCTTAAATCTCGCCTCCCAGAATGCCCTTCTAAGTGAATTTGGCACGGAGTTTTATCTCAAATTGTCCTTAAGTAAACAATTTACCTGCCAATTGTGATGAATGGCGTCCTACATTGACGCTCTCTAACAATTCAATAATATACGACGAGACACTTTTCGGTAACAATACAGAAAAAAATACAATAGAATTAGTCAGACTATGAAAGTACAGATAGTAAAGATATTGAGGAATTAAAACGCATCGAAGGACTAATTTGCCATGGTGGCTCAGTAGGACAGTAAACATAATTTTTGTGGGTTCAAAATCCACTCAGGGGAATGAAATACATATTTACATTTCCTCGCTCGATAACTAATGTTTCGGAAAGTGGACAGGAAACGAGGAACGTTGTGTTTCTCTCATTAGATTCTCTCTGCTACTCTGCTATATGCAGGATACAGCGTGTAGCTGTAAACATTATAGATATATGAATAAGCACAAGAAGTAGAAGACCTTTACCTACCCCAATAGAGAAATAGGTGACGATAACAACAAGAAAATTATTATTAAACACACAGTATAACATTAAATTTTATGGTCCTGTCGCAAACATCATATATAACGCGTCGCTCAGACTTGATTAGATTTAAGTCTATTCACATGATTTTTCCTTATTTTTATATTGATATTATTACCTTAATGTTAATTCTACACTTATATTATAAGAGATAAAGAATTTGTTTGGTCAACCGCGTTAATCTCAGGAACTACTTGTTTGAAAAAAATTTTTTTGTTGTTAGACTGTCCATTTCTCGAAAAAAGTTTAGCCCATAATAGATTAAATTAAATAAATATAATTGTTTCAATATAATTACAGTCAAAGTTACCTCGGGCACTTAAAAGCCATATTTAAAAGCTAATTAATGTACATACGTACATACAAAAATTACATAATATCAATTAATAACTTATTTCATCTTATTAAATCAGCAATATGATACCCAAAAATATTTCCATATCCAATACCTGCAGATGTAGGTACAGATCGTGTATAATGCGACATTCCACATTCACAGCACGACTCACCCCAGCTTTATCTTGACGCGAGGTGAACACGAGTACCCGATATTTTATTAAACGTGTTATCTATTTCCAAATCGTGGTTAAAGATGGTTCTTAAATCAAGTGCTTTATATAGCAATCATTTTAACTGTTCTTTATATGTTTAAAACTAACTTTTACATGCGGCATCGCTTGCCTGGCTAAATACAAGTGACTAATGGTTGTATATAACATATGACATTTGTAAGTGGTCAGCGTAACTCTGACTGCAGCTACAGTGGTATAGAGATTAATATATCTCAAATTAATTAGACTGTATAAGAAGTACATGACGAATGCTTAAATTCGAATCAGTAGTTTTTGAGATAAGCGCATTCAAACGAACATACTCTACAGCTTTTGAATAACGTAAAATAGAAATATATACTATAGATTATTTAAATGGTATTTTTAAGGGTGCTTGGGTAAAAGAGCACTATAACACTAGGCTCCTTCTGCCTACCCTGATACATGCGGAATACCATATGAAACTAATTAATAATAATTTCATTAAAAAAATGACTACTTAAGAGCATCAACACTGGCATTACTGAAATATTAAATATTATGTCACCAAACGAATCTCTAAGAAACTATTCGTTTCAAGGAAACGAGCTACTAATATTATCTACAAATATCTCACGTGCTCGCCACCGATTCCGGGAACCACTGGTTTTGTCAGTCTGTCTGTTAACTTACAACAGTTAGCCACACCTGTCGTTTAGAATGTGCTTTTCTACTAAAGAAGCTTTTTATAATTTTTTTTACCCTTCACTTCACGCGAAGCTTCTTATTTCAATCGAACCTAGTGATAAGACACTGTTCCTCCCTACTTTGCTCAATTATCAAGACGTAGCATTTTGAGTGGCGGAACTAAACGTTGTGCTTTGTCTTCTTACCAGAACGAGGAATTGAAAATATATCATATTCTTTCGAGCGACATCGAACACACGACCATCGCGTTTACATCACATGATATGCTTTTGCACCACGACAGCTTTCCTTATATGAATATAAGGAAGAATAATAATCGAAGGAAAGTATACATGATGGTAGTAGGTTCAATCTGTTACAGTGTATTTATTAGCATATCTTCACGCTTTAACTCGCATATAGGGAAAGCAAAATGAAACTTGTATTAATACATTCCGTTCAGAGTTATCCATGTAAATTTGAGACATTGGGAGTTGAATGGTGAAACTCTAAGCCGCACTTTACCTTGCCAGAGCTTTAAAATGAAGATAGTTCGTTCCCGAGTGGGGATCGAAGCCCCAACTATCTTGATTATATTTAGTGTCCCATTGAGCCACGACGGTCTTCTTATCCTCCAGACCATCATTCAAAGTAACCCCGTTCTGCACTTCCTGCTTATCCCAAAAACTAACAAGCTCAAATCTTCACACCAATTGGACCACAAAATCATCAGTAGTCTATACAAAATTTAAATATAGCCTTAATTTTAAATCCGAAACACCCACGACTAGTCCCGTCCGTCCGTCGGTCCGTCCTCATAATGAATAGATGTGTGATTGTGATAACAGAGACACAGACGCGGCGCGGCGCTAACGATCCCCGCAAAAAACGTATCGACCCCTTTATTTAGTCCAATTAAAGAATGGCGAGGCACGAACGAG